>APFE031601433.1:187254-211779 GCA_000404065.3 Pinus taeda | reverse complement strand
ATAATCTCTCCAATTTTGCAGCAATCTCCTGAATATCAGCCTCAATTTCCCTCGAACTATCTTCAGGCGTATCAGTCATTAAACTGATAGCTTCATTGTTCTCCACCCAAACGTTTGAACACAATTCTCCGATTTGTTTTCAGATTCAAGTAGTCAACTTGATCGGGATATAATGTTAATAGAGAAAATGTTCCAACTGGGCCTGTACATGGATCCAGAGAATCTTTAAAAACTTCAGTGTTTGAAAGAGCAACAAAAGGATGAGGTCCCAAATATTGTAATCACGACTTTAACGAGCTAGCAAACCAAACTTTCTCTCGCAATAAGCATCTTACAGGGTTTGTGTCTTTTTCATCAATAATGTCAAGTTTTCCTTGGATGCGAAACTACTCCCAAGAATCGGTAAAGTACCAGCATATCTCTCCATGTGGACAGTGACTAATCTCTTCAATCTTGTGAATCCGGGAATCTGTGGTAATTTGTAGTTTATCGGTGCCTCTACAAAGCCTCTAAAAACCACTATTCTATTGGTTGGCCTCCCATCGGGCTTCACTGTGGCCTCAGACAAGTAAAAAGAAGTCGACCTTCTATGATGCGGTATTGAATTGAACTATTAATGAGGTTTCACGTCCGCCAACTGTCGCCCTCAAGAGAGTTATTATAATTCCTCTGCACAAACAGAGTGTTCCTTCCCTATCAGCGGATCTCCAAGCTCACTATTCCAATACTCGCTCCAACACGCACTGACTTCCTTGGACCAACACTCCCTTACGCCGATTCTTATGATGTTCTGCTACCATAAATCTGAGACCTCATATAATGTTTAATGTTTGACTGTAATAGAATTAAATTAAAGTGGCGACAGTCGTTACAATGAAAAGAAATGAGCCAAATGCTCCAATACACAGTAAACATCAAGACTTTCAATACACAGTATAATAACTATTCAACGCTTCAATACACAGTACATCCATACAATTTAACAAGATATCATCGATTTTTCTTCAGAACGCTGAGAGAAATTTTCATAATGATATTTCTGGCACTGCCCTCTCCCTCGCAAGCTTGGCGGCCAATTTCTTTTTTATTAATGATGGATAGGTCTTCTCAGACCTTACCTATTAAAAAGCAGGCTTTTTACATAGTAATTTAAGGCTTTTTACAACTTGTCTATCTATGAAAAGATAGCATGTTTTATTGTCTACTTTTATGCTATTTTTAACTGAAAAAGATAGCATGTTTTATTCTCTACCTTGTTCCTATTTTTTTAACTAAAAAAGACATAGAAATTGCAGGCTAAAGGACCCCACTCCCTTGCCTGTAGAATTTTTTTTTTTTTTTTTGGAATAAGTTGAGAGACTTTTCCCTCTGAGTCACATGCTCCTGCATCAGACTCCCAAGGTTGAAAATGATCATGATCTCCTGATCATGCATGTTAAGTCTTTGTCCTTGTCTTCCAGGATCCCACACTTTGTTCTGCAAGTCATCATCTGCGGTTTCTTGCTGCTTTTCTCCAAGTCTCCATATCTTATGTTGTCTTGCTCCACTAGCTGCACTCTCACAATCTGTCCCTGTTTCCATTTTTCTGCTGCTTCTGCTGCTTCTCTTCCTTGCTGATGTCTTCCTCTGAGACACTTTCATCATGATTCTTCTGATTAATTCAATTTCCTTGTCTAATAAATCTTCAAGCTGTTGATTTCTTGTTGCCTGCTGAGCTAAGACGACTTGTTCAGCTCTTACTCGTTCAATTTTTACTGTCACTTGCTGACTTCTTGCTTCTATACTTGTTTCCGTTCCTACCTTCTCATTTCTTACTGCCACCCAATCATCCATGCCCTCTTGTCTTCTGGAACAGAAAACTTCTTCTCCCTTCATTTGACTGCTCAACTGAGTCAAAGGTTCTTTAGTACCAATACCTGCATTCACCAAACACTTGTTAAAATAAAATTCATAAGGCCTCAGTGCCTTACTTCCCATTTCCAGTATTTCAGTATACTGATCCCAATCATTCTTGAGATTATCACTCAGTCTATCCTCAGTATCATCTTCTCCGAGAATGCCTCTGTAATTTGGTTCATAAAAATGAACCTCTTTATTTTCATTCATCTCTGTCTTTATATTCTGAATACTTATCTTCTGTACTTCTAGTCTCTTCTCTAGAACACTTAACTCATGCCATAAACCTGTCATCTCCTTTGAGAATTTTTTTGTGCAATCTTCAATACTTTCACAAGCCAAGCTTCATGTTGTTACCATCTCATCATCTGTTATTAGAACATAATTCTGATTCTCAACTCCTGCAATAAACTCAGTTATCTGTCCATCACTTAATAAAAGCAATTTGTCATTATCAGCATTTATAAAAAATTGATCATCATCATGTATCATCACTGCATTCATACAAAACTTGTTAGTTTTAAAACTACAAGTTTCAACAATTTCAATTGTTGGTTCATATACCAGCTCCTCAAGCTGATCCTTTTCTTCATTCACAAGAACTTCTTGTGTTGTAACAGCAAAAGCATTGCTGCGTTCTTCTTCAAAGCACTTATCTCCTGAAAGATTATTTTCCATATTTGTGACAGCTTCACAAGATTGCACATACTTCTTAACACCTGTAATCACATCACAATTGTCAGCTATACAAACACAAGAGTTCACATTATCCAACTAATCTGGATTTACCCAATAACTCAAGAAATCATCAATGATCTTCTCCTCTACTTCACCAATGGAAACCTCCTCTTCCAACTCAACTGCTCTGAGTTCTTCCCGTCTCAACTGTACATCCATTATCTGCTCCAAGTATTCCTTTCCTCCAAGTAACAGAGTTTTTGGATCAGTCTTCTGTCCCAGTACATCTTCTTCCTGCAAAGGTAACAATGTATGATTGACACCATCCTTTCCAAACTTGTAGGTGTTTCTCTTTCCATCATGTATGGCTCCTTTGTCATATTGCCAAGGTCTTCCAAGCAATATGTGACACATGTCCATAGGAATCACATCACAAACAATTTTATCTTTATACTTGCCTACTTGAAATTCCACTTCACACTGTTCACTTACCAACAGTTGATGTCCCTTTTTCAACCATGACACTTTATAAGGTGTTGGATGCTTCATTGTATTTAGCTTCAATTTCTCCACTACTTCTGTAGAAACCAAATTATCAGTTCTGCCACTATCAATGATCATCTGGCAACATTTCCCTTGGACTTTGCACATTGTCCTGAATAAAGTCTTCCTTTGTGGCGGTTCAGCCATCTCCGTTGCTGGCTTAAGTAGAACTTTATTAACTACCAGAGATTCTCCTCTTTCTGGTGTATTTTCTTCTTCTGGTACTGATGTCATTGGTTCCTCTCCCTCAACTGGGGCAACAATTGCATTCCTCTGCTTTGTTTCTGCATTCTCTGGGCACTCAAAAGCTCTATGTCCCAGCTTATTACATCTGTAACATTTTATTTCTCTGCCTCCTCTTCCTCTAGAAAAACTCCCTCTGCCTCTTGCATCACTTCCTGTGGGTGCATGCTGGGTTGAGCTACTGCTAGCTCCTTCTTTAGGTGTTGTAGATCTTCCACTACCACCTTGACTTTCTTTTCCTCTGAAAGTCCCTCTCCCTCTGGCAGACTGCTTCCTCATGAGTTTTTCTTCAGCTTTCAGCGCTATCTGATAAGCTTCCTCTACTGTTTTAGGAGACAACAAACTTATCTCATCCTGAATTTCCATCCTGAGGCCATTCATATATCTAGCCACCTTCTCATCTGTATCTTGGGCTTCTCCAGCTCTTATGCTCACCTTATAGAACTCTTTTGTATATTATTTCACTGTTAAAGCTCTCTGTCTAAGATTTTTCATTTGTCTAAACAATGTTTGCTAATAATTACTGGGCAAAAACTTACCTTTTAACTTTGCTACCATTCTGCTCCAATTCTTGATTGGCTGCTTACCAAGTCTCTTCCTTTCCGCCTACACACCATCCCTCCAAAGCGTTGCATGGCCTCTTAATTTGGTGACGACAAACTTTACTTTCTTCTCATCTTCCGTTTCTTCATAATCAAAGAATTTCTCCATGCTATTAATCCAGATGATTAATTCTTCTGGATTCAGTCCTCCTTGGTATACCGATACTAATTGGTTCCATGGCCTGGCTGTGAATTTCAACACTGACTGAAAGAACCTCATCTCAAGAGTAACATGTACAACTTCCTCCTCTATAACTTCAATTTCGGGCTCACTGACATCTCCATCATCTATGTTTCTGTCTGAAGTTAACGCATCCAATCTAGCTCGTAGCTCTTCTATGGTTTCCATTATTTCAACATTCGCAACAGGCCGTCCTCTTCCACCATGTCCTCGTCCTCTTACAACTATGAAAGGCATCCTTCTTCTGCTCCTGAGATTCAATTCAATGTCAGTTGATGGCTCTGATACCACTAATGATGGTGTGGGCGCAGACGTTAGGGATAATCTCTCCAATTTGGCAGCAATCTCCTGAATATCAGCCTCAATTTCCCTCGAACTGTCTTCAGGCGTATCAGCCATTAAATTGATAGCTTCATTGTTCTCCACCTAAACGTTTGAACACAATTCTCTGATTGGTTTTCAGATTCAAGTAGTCAACCTAATCAGGATCTAATGTTAACAGACAAAATGTTCCAACTGGGCTTGTACATGGATCCAGAGAATCTTTAAAAACTTTAGTGTTTGAAAGAGCAACAAAAGGATGAGGTCCCAAATATTGTAATCACGACTTTAATAAGCTAGCAAACCAAACTTTCTCTTGCAACAAGCATCTTACAGGGTTTGTGTCTTTTTCACCAATAATGTCAAGTTTTCCTTGGATGCGAAACTACTCCCAAGAATCGGTAAAGTACTAGCATATCTCTCCATGTGGACAGTGACTAATCTCTTCAATCTTGTGAATCCGAGAATCTGTGGTAATTTGCAGTTTATCGGTGCCTCTACAAAGCCTCTGAAAGCCATTGTTCTATTGGCTGGCCTCCCATCGGGCTTCACTGTGGCCTCAGACAAGTAAAAAGAAGTCGACCTTCTATGATGCAGTATTGAATTGAACTATTAATGAGGTTTCACGTCCGCCCACTGTCGCCCTCAAGAGAATTATTATAATTCCTCTGCGCAAACAGAGTGTTCCTTCCCTATCAGCGGATCTCCAAGCTCACTATTCCAATACTCGCTCCAACACGCGCTGACTTCCTCAGACCAACACTCCCTTACGCCAATTCTTATGATGTTCTACTACCATAAATCTGAGACCTCAAATAATGTTTAATGTTTGATTGTAATAGAATTAAATTAAAGTGGCGGCAGTCATTACAACGAAAAGAAATGAGCCAAATGCTCCAATACACAGTAAACATCAAGACTTTCAATATATAGTATAATAACTATTCAATGCTTCAATACACAGTACATCCATACAATTTAACAAGATATCATCGATTTTTCTTCAGAACGTTGAGAGAAATTTTCATCATGATATTTCTGGCACCGCCCTCTCCCTTGCAAGCTTGGCGGCCAATTTTTTTTTTATTAATGATGGATAGGTCTTCTCAGAACTTACCTATTAAAAAGAAGGCTTTTTACATAGTAAGTTAAGGCTTTTTACAACTTGTCTATTTATGAAAAGATAACAAGTTTTATTGTCTACTTTTATGCTATTTTTAACTAAAAAAGATAGCATGTTTTATTCTCTACCTTGTTCCTATTTTTTAAACTAAAAAAGACATAGAAATTGCAGGCTAAAGGACCCCACTCCCTTGCCTGTAGATTTATTTATTTATTTTTGGAATAAGTTGAGAGACTTTTCCCTCTGAGTCACATGCTCCTGCATCATATGGAGAAACAATTTCTATGTTTGTGGGGTGATATAGAGAGATGAAGAAGGAGAGACAGAGGAAGATAGAGATATAGATGGAAGGGGGAGAGAGGGAAGAAGAGAGGGATAGAGGGAGGGAGGGAAAGATAGATATATATGAATAGAGAGATTGTGTATTTCTGGGGGGGAGGGTGAGATAGAGAGACAAATAAGGAGAGATGGAGGGAGAGATATATATAGATGGAGGGGAGAGAGGAAGGGAAGGAAATTGCTTTCACTAGATGTATCGATTTCAGTGTACGAATGATGATTTCTGGACCTATTTGATTTCTTGCAAATTAGATGCGTTGATTTCTGTGTAGATGATTTCTAATTCTATTTCATTGCTTGCATTAAATGCATTCATTTCATTAAACATGTTAATTTATAATCTTATTTGATTGAGAGTGCATCAGATGTAGTGATTTCAATGTAGATGTTGATTCTTAATCCTATTTTATTTCTAGCACTAGATGCATTCATTTTAGTGTAGATGTTGATTTCTAATCCTATTTGATTGCTTGCAGCATTAGATGCATTGATTTCAGTGTAGATGTTGATTTCTAATCTTATTTGATTGTTTACATTAGATGCATTGATTTTAGAGTAGATCTTGATTTCTCATCCTATTTGATTGCTCGCATTAGATGCATTGATTTCAGCGAAGATGTTGAATTCTAATAAATGATGTAACTAGATATATGGTGTACATTAATTTCAAGGTAATTAGTTTAACATTGTGCAATGATTTCAGTGTAAGCATAAAAACAATATTGACGACGTGCATTATGACTAAGATTTTTTTAGATAACCTTAAACAAAATAAAATCAATAAAACTTGTATATGTAACTTTTACATCTCCGCATATTTTAAAATTGAATATATGATTTATTTCAATCATTTTCGAGTTTTTAAAAATTGAATAAAACTTAAGTTTCCATCATAAGGAATTGATGAAATACTTGGATAACTATTTGTAAATTTACGAAAGTTGATAACATTATATAAAATTATAGAAATGTT
This sequence comes from Pinus taeda, assembly GCA_000404065.3. Lineage (NCBI taxonomy): Eukaryota > Viridiplantae > Streptophyta > Pinopsida > Pinales > Pinaceae > Pinus > Pinus taeda. The sequence continues at coordinate 204,880 of APFE031601433.1, read as the reverse complement.
ACCATATATTGTTGTTTGACCTATATATTAAATTTCAATACGATTGCCTTATATCATGTTATGACTAAGCTCTTGCAGCTAAACTCAAAATAAATAATGTTGAATAAAACCTATTTTTTGTTTACATGATATCTTTTAATATCAAAATTGAATAAAACTTATTTCAATCATATTTGTGTTTTTTAATTGAACCTTGATATAAGAAATTGATTGAAATACTTAAAAATATTTTCCATGCATTGTGGTATATGAGTGGATCACACACACACACACACACACATATGAATGACTTTATAATTCAAATAATTTATTTTTAAAATTGAATTGTAATAGCATACATGTTGATTGCACTAAAATACACTTTAAACAAGACAATATGAAGAATGATTGGAATTATTTCCATGTTCAATATTAAATTGATACATGATATATTTTAGTTCATTTTTAATATCAAATTTACTTGCATCATGACTTTTAAGATTGCACTTATTTTCTTAGTCTATGAAACTGGAAATCAAAATTACACATATATTTTACTAATAAAAGTTATTGTATATAGAAAAATGATTAATCTAGTGAAATAATTTTAACAGGTCCATTTAAACTTCAAAAATTAATGAGCATCCATAAATAAGATTAATACAAATCCATAAACTGAAATAGTGAATACATGTATCAATAAACTATCCATAGGAAAATATATACAAATTATAAATATCACACATGAACATCCATAAACTATAATAATATCCATGATGTACATCCATATTAAACTCTCCATGTACGAAAATATACAAATTTGGTATCACACATATGAATATGACCTATGCAATGAGCCTGAAAATATACAAACTATGATACTCTAAGTACCACCAGGACTCCTATGTGAGTTCTGCCACACAAGATAAGTCTCTATAAGTTGGTACTGCAATATAACACATTCAAATGCAAATTAATTAGATCACTATTTTTACAAAATAAACAATATAGAAATAAATTATATTGAACCACATTTTTAATTGTAAGCATATATACATGAATCTACTAGCATCAGTCAAGTCCAAATTCAAGTCCAATAGGATGAGGGTCTAATCATGAATTTGGGTTTCATGCTCCTATGCATGTTGTTCAATGATTGGGGCCTGCATCAATGGACCTTCTTCATCAGTGCCTCTAAACCCAAAATCCCACTCATGTCTCCACATAACAGTGGCATCAACATCACTTTGCATATGGGCATCTATACACGATGGAAAGAGAAAATTATAATTAGTCTACAAATTAATTAGCATATATATGTAACTTAAAAAAATAAAATGTTGAAATATTAGGAATAAACAAGTTTACCTCAAGTGTTGGTCCATGTGGTTGTACATATTGACTCTCCTCCACATTAGTGAACATACAATGTGGAGGTGGAGGTGGAGGAGAATCCATGGAAATGTGCTTGGTTGAGGATGCCCTGGCTGATCAACTGCTCCCTCAGATGACCTTGTAAGCTCATCCATGCAGCTCAGATGTGTCTACATGTTATCATGAACTTATTAATTTAAATTATGAAATATAATATGAACTAGAAATTTTAATATAAATAACTATGCATAATTTGAAAATAAGAGTCAAAAGTTTTGTAGAAATATATACCTAGTCTATATCACGTGAGCCATGCACCCTCCAAGTCTCACGAATGGCATTAGGATACATACATGTATGTGTCAAAAGTTGATCACAGGATAAACTCGCAAGAAATTCATCATCATATAAGGGCACTGGTGGGTCACGAGGTAGTGGTGGCGGTCTCCGTATCTCCATGCAATGCAACATGTTCACTAGCCAATGATGCCCACATGTTGTCTGGAATAGTCTCCCACGTCTCAACACTAAGTTGCGACAACTCCGCGCTCTCCATGTAATCTTGTTTGATCGAGCTTAACTAGATGCAATGATTTCCATGTAGATGTTGATTCGTAATCCTATTTGATTGCTAGCACTAGATGCATTCATTTCAGTTCAGATATTGATTCATATTCCTATTTGATTACTTGCAGCTTTAGATGCATTAATTTCATGTAGATGTTGATTTCTAATCTTATTTGATCGTTTACATTAGATGCATTAACTTGACCAAAATGCACTTTTTATGATGGATGATGAAATATTGGAACATGACTATATATATGTGTGTGTGTGTGTGTGTGTGTATGTGTGTGTATGTGTGTTATGTTATGTTAAATAATTATGCTATGTTAAATGTTATAGTTGTATTATGTTATAGTTATTCACAATGTACATGTTACACCATATTATGTTATGGACTATGTTATGTTATGTTACAGGATATATATGTATGTGTTGTGTAACATATAATTTCATATTATGTTAAATAACAATTTAAGTCAAGTTATATATATATATATATATATATATATTATATATATATATATATATATATATATATATATATATATATATATATATATATATATATATATATATATATATATATATATATATATTTGTTTTTATGAGTTGTAATTGTAGTATATAATAATTGTAAACTATGTTATGTTAACTAATTTTATGTTATACATGTTAATAATTATAAAGTTATATGTTATAACTTTTATGTTATGAACTAATAGCCTATAGAATTTAATTATGTTATCAACTATATATATAATATTTAATAGTTGTGTAAAACTATGTTATGTTATATATTTTATATATAGAACTATAATATATGGTTATGTGATGTTATAGTTAAATATAATACATGTTATGTTATATAATTATATATATGCTATGTAGATGTTATAATTATATATACGATATGACGTTATAAACAAAATTTTATCTTTAAGGATTTTTAACTTTAAAGATTAATATTTTATTTTTAAAATTAGAATAGTGCTACATTTATTACCAGAGAATATTTAAATATAAATTAATTTAATTTAAAATAAAAAATAAAATAAAATTTCTTATTTTATAAATAGAGGTTCACTATGAGCAACCATCATCATGTCAATTTAAAGCTCTTAATTTACTTATTTATTGCCTATAGTTTTGTTGTTTTTTGTGTGGAGTCTTTTGGGGTATATTTTCGATCAAATTTGCTAGAAATTTAAAATGCATTTTAAGTAACAAAAAATAAAAATAAAAAAATGAAAATTTATTTCACAAAATCCTAAAGAAAAACTTTAAGACCTAAAATAATTAGAAATAAATGTTTTTACCGTCCAAATCAGAAAATATGCATTTAATACACAAAACATTGCAAGTAAAAAATAAATTTAAAACCTAAATTATAGTTTTTTTTTTGGTTGGTTTTGGTCCATATTTTGAAGGTTTTTTTTATATGATTTTCTTAGTTGGTTTTGCGATTTTCTAAGCCTTTTTGAAGGGGTTTTTTTGTGGTTTTTGTTAGTTTTGTATGGTTTCATGATTTTTGTACATAGTTGTTTTTTTTCTTCTTAAATCAACTTGTTACATTTTGCAAAAAATAAATAAATAAGAAAGACAAACAATAGAGTACCTACCTTCGTTTGAGCCATTGCGATGCTGGTGGGGTGGTTGGCGAGATTGGTTTGAAAGTTCCATTGCTCGATTGAGCTCCAATAATCTTGGTCGAGCTATTGTCAAACTCTTGGTCGAGCTCCTATGGTCTATGTAAATGTTGTGCATAGACTGCGGGAGTGATATATATAAAAAAGGGGGCTGGATCAAGCGTTATAGATTTTCCAAGGGTTATTTTTTAACCCTCGATTGAGATTTTGTTTTAGTGCCCAAGGAGCTCAATCAAGCGTTCAAAAGATGCTCAACCGTGCGCTTAAATGGCTTGATCGAGCCATTATTTTTTCCACCCAAACGGGCTCTCTTTCGCCAAAAAGTGTAACCCAGCTCCATGATTTCACCCTCAACTTAGTAGGAAAAGTTATCCTAAAGGACTTACCTAGCCACACATGAACACGAAACTATATAATTGTTGAGTTTAACCTTAAACCTTAATTATTCAAATTAATTTGTTAGTCATTGTGGTTAACAGGGATTGTTTATAGTCACTTTGGTTAGGTTGTGATTTAGTGGTAGTTTAAACTTGATTCTCCAAATATTTTTACTTAGAATTCTCAAAGTAACACCTCTTTAGTGCTTCACTTAAATTAAGTTGAAGGCATTTTTTAAGGGAGGCATTTTCCCTAAAACCTACAAACTAGAACAACTAGTCAACCAATACCTCAAATTTTGGACTACCATATTTATTATTACACCATAAACACATTTCCCTCATTTATAAATGTGTTTCCATTAATTTTTTAATGGGTTCATGGTCATCAGATCTATTAAATGTCCACAAAATTGATTTTGTTTGTTCACAAATGTTTATTTACATCCTCATTTCATGAACACCACAACATGTACTCCAATTTTTTTTTCATGTGATATCTTATTGAATTTCCTATCCACCTCCTTCATTACTTCATCCACCGCTTCCTTTTGCCTTGATCGATATACTATGAAGGTTGCAACATATTGGAATACTTGTTTTATTCCTTGGGACAATTGACTCAGTTCTTAACCATGATAATTTGAAATGTAGAATCCATTACTTACTAATAGAACTTACAAAGATGAACAATATTAAAGAGGTAAGAGTAATGTTTCCCCTATTACATGAGCTACCATTGAAAAGGATGGATGAAAGAGAAAGGAAGATATGCTAAAGAGAGTTAAGGAAATTATACACTCACAATGTTCAACAATAACATTGTGTGTATTTAATAGAATACTTATAACAAAATTAGACAAAAACATGGGAGATATCCTTTCTTGAATGGGTTTACCTTAACCTTAAGCATCTACACATTGAATATTACAATGATTTGGTGGAGGTAGGAGAATTGTCACCAACACTCATAATACTATATTTGCTTGGTTTTTCTCAACTAAGGGCTTTGTAATCTTACAAAGCTTCAAGAACTAAACATCAAGTATTACAAAGAAGTTGAGGAGCTGTAAAGTATAGAAAGATTGATATCTTTAGAGAAGTTGGAGGATAATTGATTGGGGAAGTTAAATGGAATCCAAGGGTTGGAGAAGTTGATGAAGCTTCAAATGCTAAATGTGTCTACTTTCGTTTCTCTAAAAGAGATGTTTAGTATTGAAGGATAGAGTTTGTTACAAAAGCTTAATTCCTTTGAGTGCCCAAGACTTAAGTAGTGTGGAGAAGCATTAGAGCATTTGCACCAACAAACGAAAGAAGGCATTATTATAGGGATATAGAACTACATTTGGGGAATAAAAAAGGTCACCCTTAAGTAGATTTGCTAATTTTCACATTAGATTCACATATTTACAATTTTTTGAGTAGACAACCTCTCACTTCAATGTTCTAGGCATTACAAGTGATTTATTTTTCTTTTGCATGATATCATATATTTATATATTTCAAGTTGTCAAATTATGGTATAAGAGAATCTAAATTATTATGTAGAAATTTGATAGAAATTACAATTGCTCAAGATTTCAACCTAAAAACAAGAGACACAATTCTACTCTATTGATCTATGAAATGAAAATCAAAATTCAGAACAACGTGCATAGACATGCAATAATAATAACAAAAAATACATAGTGATTTATAAGGGAACCTCATTGGGAGGAACCCCTCAAGCCTTCTTTGCATTAATCAGATGAATAGAGAAACTATTGCAATTTCTATCTCCAACTCAGAGCTCAACCTGCAAAAGAATAATTTTTCTCCCTGATCAATGATAAACCTAAACACTTAGCCAATTTTTTCTCACCAAGCCTCCTATTTCCTTGTGCAATTTCAGAGGAAATTGGCCCCTAAAAGATATGCATTCCCCCCGAATTGATTGTGCAATTCCCAAGGATTGATCATTGATTGCATGCAACACTTATACACTCAAAATTAGTTGATATGGATTGGATCATTATATTTTCTGCCATCCGTATCAATGCATTCAGAGTGGAAAAAGTGGAGGAATCAACTCATGGGACCGGTTTTACTGGTGGGACCTAGTTTAGCAAAATGGGGTTCGAAACTTTTCGGGAGTGTTTTGAGGTATCAATTTTTGGGGTTAAAAATTTTCTGCCTTAAACTTATGGTATTTCATGTTGTTCTACACATAGAGATATTTCCAATGACATAATAAGTGTGCCAATCAGAGTCTGTATGCAAAAGTTATGCCACTTAGAAGCTGACAAAGTTGACCTTCCTGTTTTCACACCTATAGTTTGGAAGGATGTTGTGCCAACTCCCATTATTCATGGAAAAGGGGCTAGCCACATGTTTTTCATGTAAAAGACTCTAGAAGAGTGTATATTGTAACTCTAGTTAAGAGTTGATGTAGTCAAAATTAACCACTAGTAGGCTATTGGGCTGTGTTATAACGAGGCCGCTAGGACAAAGATACATTCCATAATTTTGAGATCATTTTGTTCCATAGATGAGAAAATATATACATGTGAGATAGGAGGAGAGCACAAAAAGAGGATCTATGCACTGTAGCAGCCCATAGGTCACAATAATTACTTCTTTGTACCTGCAACCATATTTCCAAACATAGAAAGAGAGTGAAGTGACCTCACCTTCCAATTAAGTTTTCTCCCAAAAGGGTTTCTTAGAGCATATTTTGTGTCTTATGTGTGTGTGTGTGTGATTATTTTATCGTTTTCTATTTTTTTGCATAATTACCATTTGCATGCATAGACTAATTACAGTAAAATCTACATATCTAGAAATTAAATAAAACTGTAATAGTGTAAAGCTTCAGATTTTTAATATAATATTGTTAGGTTTATTGTGACGAACTATCCAATGGAATATCCATAGCAGTTTACGAATCATTTGGTACCAGATCATGTTTTTTTTTGGGTATTTTGTGGAGATTGTAGGGATCTATATCAAGGAGACCAAAAATCATAAAACCATAATCATGGATGACGAACCTGTAAATGAACCTTATGATCCTGCAGAGGTGAGCTTTATGCGGTTGGAATAACAAGTTGTAGATATCAACTGTAATGTAAGCCTCCTCATGGTGACCTTGAATAGAAAGCTAGGGATATTTGGAGAAGATGGGGGTTCAAATGCAGAGGGAAAATCAGAAGAGGGATCAAAATATCGAGGATAAATAAAGAACCAATCGAAGAAGGGACATGAAAAAGATCAACCCAGTTTGAGTTTCGTGAACCAATCACACTCCTTTTTTAAAATGGAATCAAAAGTTTATATCAATCCATACCACAGTGAGACGGATACTCTAATAAACCGTTGGTTATAGCAACTATAAGTTTATTTCAATATCCATCAGATCGAGGAAGGGAAAAAGATCTCATTCGCGCGACTGAAACTAGAAGGCCATGCACTGACTTGTTGGGATAGCCACACATAAACCTTGAGGTTGGAAGAAGAACCTCTAGTGACTAAGCGGGAGGATTTCAAAACCCTCATTAAGTCACATTTTTATCCCATTAGGTATGTGGAGGACCAGTGGATCTAGTGGCATTACTTCAGGGAAAAGCTAGGTCAAAGTGTGCAAGGGTACACCACATAATTCAGAAATATGGCTATAATGTTGGGTATCTCTCCAAAGAACCCATATGTACTCCTCAATTATTTTGGGGGGTTGCACCACCATTTTCTTGATCAAGTGATGTTGTTCAAGCCCAAAACGGTTGACGAGGCTTATGTACAAGCACAATTCCTAGCAAGCATAGGCCTAAAAAGAATGACATCAAGTGGATCAAAGAAAAAGGAGCAAAAAGATGCTTCTAAGGAGGGAAAGAAGAAGTAAAAAATGGGGAAATATAAAAAGACGATAGCCACAACGCACTAGTACAAAGATCCTATCAATCACTACAACATTGATAGCCATACAAAGGAGAAGTGTTGGAAGTTACATCTAGATCTAAACTCGAAGAACAAAATGAAAGATATCAAGAAGATGAATCTCATGGCCACGGATTTGAGCAACTAAGTAGAAAGCAACTTAGACGTGGATGATAAGATCATATGTACGTTATTGTAGAAGGAGGTGAATGTAAGTAGACTTTAGCAATAAGAAGAGAAAGAAATTACCAAACTCTTCCATATAAATATATAGGTAAAGAAGAAAAATATTGATGCTCTATTTGACTTAGGATCATAGGTGAATCTCATTGCAATAGAGCTGGTCAAGAAGTTGGGGATGGAAGTTCATGATCATCCAAACCATATCCATTGGGATGGGTAAATAAGGATGCAAAGTTGATGTTAGGTCCCTATACTACTAGCGTAGCCCCTTATTATTATTAGTGCAACCCCGTTATTGTATTGTTCTACCCATGTAGTCCCCATATTGTTATAAGCTTACTATTGTTATTTTGTGCCCTTACATTATTATTGTTATGTCGACTTTTATTATATTGTGACCCCTTAGACTCTTATATATAGGAAAGAGGTCTTGTCATTTTTATCATCAAAGAATTATTCATTTGTGTAATGTAAAAGAGTTTTCCCCCTCAAAGAGGTGAATTTTGAATTCATTGATTTATATTTTCTTCTATTTTGTGAGCTAGTTGCATAACAGTTGAAGGTAACAAAACAATGTAAAATTAGATTTGCTATCAGTGCTGATTTTATTGATGAAGTAGATCTAGATGTGGTTCCCCTTGATGTGTGTGGAGTCATGTTTGTGAGTCTGTACATGTACATGTGTGATGCAATATTCATGAGAAGAAATAACCAGTACCGACTCTTCAAGGATGGAAAATCATTCATCATCAACGCGCACAAAGGAAGTAAAAAATTTCACTAGTAAGTGCCAACCAAGATAAGAAATTGATCAGTATTTGCAGGAAGTATGTTGTAGATCCTCCAAAATGTATTCAAAATATCATCCACTTTCACCATTATCGCCACCATTTCACTCACATGTTGCAACTCCATAGCCATATAATCTTTCATTAGCCTCCATTTTTATAATTATATGGGTTCCATTTGTGTTTTCCAAAAGTTAATTATTTCTAGTATAATAAGTGAATTAAATGGTTAAAACTTAGAAAAAATACATATACTTGCTAATACTTAAAAGTGGCTTGAGTTTCGTGACATGTGTAGGTCATTTGGAAGCTTCTAAGGCACCCTTATGTGGCCACCAATGCTCCAATTCGAATTCCTTTCAAGATATGGAAGAAGATTTGGATAAAGGTGAAAAAAGATATGTGTCTCATCATTACCTATTTGAGTTGTAACTCTATGAGATTTTCTAGGGATCTAGGGAGAGAATAATAGGCTTCCATTAATGCGGTAGCTTCTTATGTTTTTGTTTAAATAGGAGAGCCTTCTCCTTTCAAAGGCATGTGTAAAGTTGGGGAAATTCTCATGTTTTGAATATAGAATTTGGAGTTGGCACCATGCTCATGAGTGATGTTCACCTGGATTTGGTTATGCTTGCATTTGGAGCCTCTCAACTTTCCATCTCTCATGCTTTTGGATTGGTCACCTACAATGTGTGAGATGTACTGTTTTTCATATATTTAGATTTATTACTTTCATAGATTAAGATTTATTTATTTCATATATTTTCTTGTGTGAGAGGTTAAGAGTGATTATCTTTATTTGATTTCTACCTAGAAGTTAAGAGAATTTGTTTTTATTTTCTTTCATATATTTTCCTGTGTGAGAGGTTAAGAATGATTGTTTTTATTTGCTTTCTACCTAGAAGTTAAGAACATTTGTTTTTATTTGATTTCATATCTTTTCCTGTGTGAGAGGTTAAGAATAATTGTTTTTGCTTTCATTTCTGAAAGAATGGTGTGATTTTCAATTCCTGCAAGATTGAAAGATCAAGATTTCAATTCCGTGCGTTGTACTATAATTGTACTATAATTTATTTTGAATTGAGTGCTGAATTAGAATAGGTGAATTTGGTTTTTCATTATTTGGTTTCATAGTTATATTGATCTAAATTGAAAGTTAATTTCTAGCATATATAGTGTGTGCATGCTTTGCAATTTTTACGAAACACCCAGGTTGACAATTAAATTATAGGTAATTAATTTTCCTCAACATTTTGGTGCTGTTGCTGGGGAAGTGTACATAGGAACTAGCTTTCTGTCTAGAGCTCAATTTTAGTCTTTTTTACAGATGCATGATTAATGCATTTAGATGCGTAAATCATTTAGTTGCATATCATTTATATATAAAAAAAATCGATATTAACCATTTATGGACAAAGGATCTAGAATGAAAATCAAACATTCTTTGGAGCATAAAGACTACATTGAGGAATGGTATCGAAACACGATAGTGCCACGACATTCATCTGTTCTTCAAGAGATCTTTGCGGAAAATCTAAAGGTTAAAACAATTTTTCATGTCCTCATGCACAATCAGGTACATTTTGCAAATGTGGATATGAACGTTCTAGAAAGTCTAATCCATAAACGACTCCATTAGAAACATTCGTATACTTAAAAAAATATAAAATAAAATAAAATAAATATTTCAAGTAGATAAATTAGGAAATAAAATCAAACTTGATTGGAATTTTTTTTTAAGTTGTTGGTTGCATTTTTTTAGTTTTTAGACTTTAAAATAGTTTAGAATTTTATTTATTTTCTTGTATTTTTTTCATTAACATCACAAATATTTTCTATAAAAAATTTCATGTTTTGATTTTAAATAATTAAAAAATAAATCATGTTAGCTTTCAAAAAAAAAAATCATGTTAGAATTTTTTAATGTTTTTAATAAGGAAAATGTATGTTTGAAATTAATAAAAAAATCAGTTCTCTTTTTACTATCTTCATTTTCCAAGAGAATTGACAAATTGTGCAACCTGCAAAAAATAAATAAATTCAATTTCATTAGCTTAAAAATCAAAATCTAAAAATCATCATTTAATAAAAAGAAAAAAGAAAATAAAATCTTGCTTGAATAGGTTGCGTATTTGGCTTCCAACAAACCATCTCAGTTGTCCCACAAAGCTTGAGCATGTTGATGTCTCATGTGCATCACGTTGTGCAATACACTGTATTTAAAAGTATCTACAAGTTCAGTCAAATAACAGATGCACCTATCTCCAGGCCATCCTCTTTGACTCTCAAAATATTTAGCTCAGGTACATGAGTAACTGCAATCATAACTTGATAATGGATGCTTTTAAACCTTGTTACTATACCAATTTTTGTATTGCGAGTCACCAACTTTGCATCAAGAAACCTTGATTTCAAATCTAAAACATCCTGGAGCTTCAATGGATGAAACCAAGACATATCTCTTGGACCTGTCAAATATAAAGGGTGAGGCTTTCTCGATAAAACCTCTGGTGGGAAAATGAACTTGTGATTACCATAAAAACTCCCATCAACTTCACTAAATGAAAGCGGCTTATAGATAGGACGAGAAGTTCCAATGTCCTTGCTTTCATCGCTAACCCTTTCCTCACAGTCACAAGGTTTTCCTGTTAAAGGGAAAATGACCTTTGCATCTCCAGATGTATTTGTAAAAGCATTGTAGTTGTACACGGTATTATTGGTTTTGAAAAAAATATGGAAATCATCAAAGAATCAACCTGTAACTTGTGCACTGGCATAAATTGCCTATAAGACATTCTTCAATTTGTTCATGACTGGGCAACTCCTTACTAGACCTCAACAATGCATACATGAAATCACAAATCTTGGAGTACACAACTTTCTCTGCCCAGCCAGACATGATATGAGTAGCATTAGCATTGAATGAGACCACGAACCCAGAAATCCCAAGTGTAATACTTGCAGAGGAAATACGTAACAAACTTAAAAACGTCATTTTTGAAACACATTTTTTGGTCAAATGAAAGCAAATCTTAGAAAAAAAAATGTGGGTTGTTCTCAAAATAGGGTTAATTACATTACCTAAGAGCTATTTTCTGAAATTTGTAACCAATTTGGAGATATTCCAGGTTCTTTAGAGCCTTATTTTTGAGGTTACGTGGAAAAACAATTTTTACTTACTGCCTCGTTCTTGCAAATCGTGGAAAAAAAATCAAGTTTGATTGAGTCTATCAGAAAGATGTCGTGGTGTTGAAAGGAGAGCAACTTCAACAAAGAAAACGGTTACGAATTTTATGTCCAGTGCCAACACTTGGCTCCAGAATATGCTGTTGCTAAACAACATATCAATGTTGTTAACAAGTCAAAACCATGTATTAGTTCATATCAGTTCACATATTCACTTGCAATGCTTTGAATTTTCATTTTTAACCTTGGAAAATTTCATATTAAAATTTTCATATATGCATATTTTGATGTTAGTGGAATATTGTTTTAATGCTTTATATGTATAATTTTTGTGTGTTTTGTATAATGTTTGTTTTTATCATTTATTTTTTATTTTTTTTAAATGAAGTGTTTTTATAACATTTGTACATTTATAGGTTTTCTTGTGTTTATTTGTATGTATATTTTAGTTTGTATATATGTTTTTTTGTTATGTTTTTCTTTTGTGTACATCTATTTCACTTTTTAATTTTTGTAGATATTTCATTAGTTTTATTTTTTTATAAAGAAAATTGCCATGGAAAATTGTCATAAAAATTGATGTGAAATTCAATTCATGATTGGAGCAAAGTAAAAAAAGAAGAAGAAAAAACAAAAAAAAGAGGGGAACTTTTGAGATGATCCACTTCCATACTGTCGAAGCAAGAAATAAAATTAAAAAAATAAATAAATAAATAAATCGCTTTATTTGCTAATTTTTCTGGAAGAGGTATTGATCAATTTGAAGATTGGACTGGTTATTTGTTCATAACAAAAATGCATAGTTGTGTGTACTTAACTGTCTGTTCAGGATTTTAGGTACAGAAAATGTGCAATTCTGTAGCTAAACCATAATTCTGCAGCTGAAAAACAATTCTACAACTATGTATTTAACTCAATAATCTACTTGTCAACAATGCATTCTAATCAGAAAACCATGATCAAAATTTATTGGTTTTGTGTAATGATTATGTTTTCAAGCATGATGCAGGAAAGAAGAAGAACTATGAAGGCGATTTATCTGCAATCGATTGATGAATTTTTGATCGAAGATTCTTTTCTAGGAATCATTAAGCATTCACAAATAATAGTTCTTTATCTTTATGAAATGCTATGATTCAAACATGAATTGAGGAAATTGTGCATATCATCATTTCAGAAATTGGATTTATTATCGCAGTTATGAAATTGGACTAACCATTTGAAATGAAGACACATCATGAACCCGTTAATTATGCAAATTTTTCGTATGTACCTAGAGAAAATGATCACTTCTCTTTGAACACACTTACGTTTGTTGCAATGTTAGTGCCATGTTTGTTTCCAGGTTCTAGGACAATCGAAGAATTGAAGGAGGCCAATTTATGCATGATTGGTTTTTTACAACCAATTTCAAGAGACATAAACCAATTAAATCCATTTCTATCATCCATGAATGCCATCATTTATCCTCTCCAAACTCACAATCTATCTAAGAATTTTTGCTAAGCATCGTCATCACCATTTTCCTTGCAAAGAGTCGCATGTTTCCTCCACATTTTCCATTCACGTTTTTCTTAATTTCCATTCATAGAGACATTCAGCTCACTTACATGTTGATTTGTCCTTCTGCTTTCCATTCGCTTGTTTACCCTCTTGTTATTTTCCTTTCCATTAAATAAACCTTGATCCACTGCAAAGTTTTCCATCCATAGTCCTTCCAAAATCATTATTACGTACTCGTGTTAGATGATGGGGGATTCATAATGCCTCCCTTCTAACAAGTCTTGGCCTATCGACATCAACACATTATCTAGGTTTTGGGCTAGAGTCTTTATTAGTACCTTGAGGCTTTTATGCATTAATGACAAGTTATCTCATTGAAAATCATGGGAATACATTAATGTCCCTTGATCGTTGGATCCTACAAGTGGCCCGACATCAGCTCATCTATTCACACTTTGCAAGATGTACTTAGGTACCTTGGAACTCGTTGACATTAATGGTGATTTTGCCTCGCATTGGTTAAAAACATTCATCAATGGCCAGTAATCCAATGACTTTTCTTCATGCTCGACATCAACACATTTATTCACATGACTAGAATTGTACCATCGAGTTTTCTAGCAAGTGAAGACTATATCATTTCAGCATTTTGCAGTAAATACAACAGATTTAGTAGCAGAAATAAAGAATCCACTTTCACCACCTCATCCATCATTTATGCAACCAAGAAGCAGATGAAATTCTACATTCTATTCCATGATCCGGCAATAATTCTTAAAACTTCTCTACATATGCACAATTTTTCCACTTCGTAGGTAATTAAAGGTATGTTCTTTTCTAGCTTTAATCATAGAATTCCTTGAATACTTAAATTATAATTTTTGGAAAATACTTCACCATATTTCCTTTCTCATTTAAAAAAAATTGTAAACACCTTTAGTTGGGGGGGAAAGGACATCCATTTATTATCACATCCATATCACTTCATTTCATCCTAACATACTTGTCCTAATCAATTATGATTTCATTATGGTTCAAAAGTTATGTGATTTTCAAATAAATTCCTAAATGATAAGCATATTATATGGCTGATTTAAATATGCATTCTTAAATATGTTCAATGAATCTTGTTGCAACAAAAAGAAACAAGGTATTGATACATAAGAAAAAATACCAATTAAGATTTAGTTGTCACACAAGAACCAACCAAACATGTTGCAATTCAATGTATGCCAAGGAATACTTTGCAAAAAGAAATGAAATTGTCAAATGCAAAGTTTAAGGACAATTTATATAAGCCAAGCTCATTCAAAAGCAAATCATGATTAAGTAATGCAGTAGATTGCATGAGGAAATGCAATAATGTCAGTTGGGGGGTATGTAGAGCCTCCAAAATGTATTCAAAATATCATTCACTTTCACCTTCATCATTTCACTCACATGTCGTAACTCCATAGCCATATAATCTTTCATTACCCTCCATTTTTATAATTGTATGGGTTCCATTTGTGTTTTCCAAAAGTTAATTATTTCTTTGGAGTTTGCATTGTAGTCTTTGGTGTATCTGGAGTATGTGATCAGTGAAGGAGAGATGAACATAGATCCTTCCAAGATGGATGCCATCATGAAATGGCAGGTGCCTACTAATGTTTCTGAAGTCAGAAGTTTCATTGGGGCAACACAGTACCTGAGAAAATTCATAGCCTCATTTTTAGTAGTAGCAACACCACTCCACACCATAACAACAAGTGGAAAGAGTTTCCAGTGAGGAAAAGGTAAGAAAAAGGCTTTCAAAGAGCTAAAGAATAAGATCAACCAAGCACTAGTTCTGGCATTACCAAAATTGTTGCGACTCTTTGAAATGGAGACAAATGTGATTGGGTATGCTATGGGAATTGTCTTTACACAGGGAGGAGGGCTTGTATGCTATCATTATAGAGTATTTCATGGGGCAGTTCTTAACTACCCTACCTATGACAAAGATATCTATGCCATGGTGCAAGTTGTGAAGAAGTGGAAGCACTATCTGATGGGAAAGGAGACAATCCACATAGATCACCAGCCATTAGAGTACTTGTACGCCCATAGTAAGCTACAACAGACTAGACATTAAAGTGGATGGGGTTTTTACTACAATTTCATTTGGTGATTAAGTATAAGAAGGGAAACACCAACAAGTTTGCCGACATGATTTCAAGGCAACCCACATCGAAGATTATAGCTTTGGGGACTATTATGCACATGAAGCCATTCACCCATGATGCATATAGAGAGACATATTTAGAGGATGAGGACTTCAAGGATGTTGGGTTGTGTTATATTCTTTCCATGACTAGCCCACATAGTTAACCGGGGTGTTGGGGGGGGAGCCCCTTCGTTCCTCGAGTTGTGTAGCGGGGGGGGGGGGATCACAGGGGGTTTGAGGCATACCCGTAACCCCACTTTATGGGGTCTGAGGTAGTGCCCCAAATTGTTTTGGTTTTGGACCCTATGTTAGGATGGGCGGACCCACCTATGGTTTTGTGCATGATTTTCACACATGTTTTTGGATGCGATGGTTTTCAGTCCATGGTATTGGACGCGATGGTTTTCATTCCATGGTATTGGATGCTTTGGCATGTATAAATATGTATTATAACATTGAAAGGAACATAATGAAAAATCAAGCTGGTAGTCTCGGTTTTTGGATCCAGGGGAAAATATTTGTGTATATGTTTTTTATGTGTTATGCTCTTGCATTGTTTATTTTCTGTGTTTTAGAATTCGTATGTAGGTAATTTCTGTACAGGGTTAAAACCTACATTTGGTATTAGAGTTGTTTTGGCTTCAAGGGGACCCCTTTGTTGCTGAGGGGTTTCACTTGGGCCTATGGTAGACCTTGTTCAATGAGAGATATGTGAGATCAATTCTAGTGGTGAAAGAAGATGGCGAGCAATGGAAATATAGAGATCAATAAATTTAATGGTCAGAGTTTTGAGTTGTGTAAACTCAAGATGGAGGATTTGTTGGTGGATAAAGATCAATGGATCACGGTAGATCCAGGTACTAAACCAACAGGAGCACTCGATGAAGAATGGAAGAAGTTGGATCAGAAGGCAAAAAGCACAATACGACTATGTGTCTCAGATTCAGTATTGTTTAATGTATCAAGGGAAGCTACAGTGAAGGATTTGTGGGACAAGTTAGGGATTTTGTACCAATCTAAGTCTCTGGTGAATAAACTATTCCTGCAAAAAAAGCTGTATAACCTGAGGATGAAAGATGGAGACTTGGTGACAGCGCATGTGAACGTGTTTAATACTGTGGTAAGTCAGTTAAAATTTGTTGATATTAAAATTTTAGATGAAGATAAGCGCATCAGTTTGTTTTGTTCTCTACCAGATTCACGGGATAGTCTTGTTATTGCAGTAGGTAGCAATGTAACTACCTTGCAATTTGATGAAATAGTCTCAGCCTTGCTAGCGGAGGAGGTGAGACAGAAAAATATGGAGAGTCAGGATGGTGATGCCTTGTCTGTATGAGGATGGTCCCAGAACATAAACATAAATAAATCATCGAGTGGGAGATCTAAATCTCTAGGAAAACCTATAAAGGTGGTGTGCTGGAAATGTAGAAAGGAAGGGCACTACGAAAGGGACTATAAATCTAAAGCTCCTGATAATGGAAAGGGATCTGATGATGCTCCTTCTGTAGAGGCGAAAACCACCTAGATGAAGGTGGGGATGTGTACTTGGCTTCTTCAAGTACACATGTAGATCATGAGGATTGTTACACAAAAATATCGTCACCTTGATTATTTGCAGTTGGTATGGGTCTATCACCACCTATGCCAGCTTCCTAAGCAAGTCTCAAAACCTCAGCTCTTCAGAACAAGCTTTAGAAATGAGAGAAAGACATCAAAAAAACATTGTAACTCTGGTTTCACACTTTCTCTCACTTTTGCCTGCAGGCCCACACCTTTTGTTCATAATATCTGCGTACTTATACGCTCTTTATGTAAAGGGGAGGGTGCATACCCCTGTGAAAGTCAAAAGGCACAATTTTTATCTTAAAAAACTCATCTTGGGTTAATTCTAGAGTTTTCTAGAAGGATTTGTTACGTGGATTGTTC
>APFE031601433.1:150439-183887 GCA_000404065.3 Pinus taeda | reverse complement strand
TCAAGGTCCATACCCCGGAATGAATTTGGTGTGGGATCCATCTCAATCTCAGCAGGTCTTGCAACCGAATGTGCAGTCGTCATCTCAACCTGGACAACCTATGGTCGCTGGTCCATCTCAGCAACCTGTCCAGTCTATTGCTCAAACTTCTGCACCTTCTGTAGTTTCTCAGTCTGGGCCTAGTACACCTCGTACTCCGCCGCAAACGTCTGCTGCAACTACTGCAGCATCTACTCCACCTACCCCACGTTCTTCTGGAGTATCAACAGCTCCGGTTTCTAGTGTTCCTGTATCTACTCCTCAGACCTCTTTACCTCAGTCGGGATCTACGTTCCAGACTTCTATCCAGATGCCTGTAGGAAGTACGGTTGTCACTTCTCAACCTCAATTTAATCAACCTCCGTACCAAGGACAGTATCAACCTCAATACGGTCCTGTTACGCAGCAACCAACTTATCAGTATCAACCGTACCCTGTGTATACATATCAACAACCTCAGCAACCCCAATATGGTCCGGTTAATCCTGGTTTTCCAGGAGGACAAAATATCCCGAATGCGTTCCATTCCTAGTTATCTTGGATATCTCTCCTGGGGATGGTTTTGCAGACCCCAAGTTCAGAGACCTAATCGTCAGTTACATTCATTGAAACTTTGACTTACCTGACTTGACGTGCCTTACGGAACGATCCAATCAACTATCTTCCGTATTGGCCGCCAATGCCGCATAAGTTGCCCAGTGATATTCCGAAATTCGAAGGTAAACCAGGAGAGGACCCGTCAAACCATGTGATGACTTATCATTTCTGGTGTGCATCCAACTCCATTTCAGATGATTCTATTCGCTTGTGTACATGTGTGATTGAAGTGATATCTTAATAAGTTCGGTAGTTTTGGTGAAGTGATGTTATAGCCCCTACTTTTTTTTTGCTAAGGCAAGAGTGGATCCTTCTATTCAATTAAAAAGGAGAAATAGTGTACAAATGGTGACCTCAGTGGTGGGGACCGCCAATATGACAAGCCCACCCCAATCCATGGTTGCAAGACGACAAAGTGAACCCAGGGACACGGCCCACCAACACAAACTAGTAGTCCAAAACTGACCGTTAGATCCTACGTTGAAGATCTAGCGGATGAAAAACATATCGAGTGGCCAACAAGCTCACCTTTTAACAAACATATCAGACCCGATGAACCCTGTAAACCATAATTTATAACCATATCGGGTCCATTTTTGGCATAATCGGTGATCACTTTTACCACCCGAAATCCACCATTTTCACGCAATTCATGTAAACAGCTCAAAACATAACCATTGTATCGGACCCACCAACAAGCACGCTCAATCCTAGCTGTGGATTGTCCTCGCTTGATCCAACGATTAGGGATCATATCACGCAGACTAATAGCACCAATAGTTAGCGCGCGATGAGGGCTGTAATTCCTCCCCACCCTTGGCCACGTGTCGCATGGTGAGTGGAATCGCTCCCGATTGTGAAAAACCGCTTCCGGCCTAAAGAGCATGCTATAAACCGGAAACCAACCCAAGGGCTGTAAAGTGATCACAGGAATACAAGCAGGAGTTTTGTGTCTGCCGAGAAAATATGGATTCTGGCGCAAGGGCCAAAGGAAGATGAAGATCCCTCCTTCCATCCATCCCTCTGAGACTGCTGGTTTGTTGTTACCTGGGTTAAGGAGGTCAACATAGACCTGCATCCTAAAAAGGACCTCACATATGTCATAACATTTCATAATGAATCCAAATCAACGAGACCCCATCTATGTGGCTCTGTTTTAGAAATTTTGTCTCTTGATTTTTCTTGATGCTGATGTCGATCGCTGATGGCCCTGGTTGAGCATCCCTCCTTCAACCTGTCATCTATTATCTCCTCCCACTAGCATCACAAGTCAATATGCTTGTTTCATACCCCCTCATTTGTAAGCCAGTCCGCAACTTTGTTGGCTTCCCTGCGAACATGCACCAACCTAAGAGTTCTCAGCCTTCTTAGGTGCACTTGGATTCTTTGGTAGACTTGCAGAAGCCTCTAGCGTTCTGAGATTTTGTCAGGAGTAGTGCCAACATTTATCCTCTTTACTGAGTTAATGACTATTTCTGAGTCGGCCTCAATGATGACATTGTGAATGTTGTGCTTGATCAGTATTTCCAAGCATAATTCCATCACCATGAGCTCAACCATATTGTTGGTTGCTTTTCCTAGATAACTATGGAAGATGACTTGTATGTTTCCTTCCTTATCCCTCTAGACCCCTCCATAACCAGCTTCTCCCAGATTCCCTTTTCAAGCCCCGTCTATGTTGAATTTTAAAAAGCCATGAGAAGGGGGTTGCCAAGAATACTTATCTGCTAAAGTCTTCTTGTTAATCTGCATCTAACTCTGAGGGGGATGAACCTTGAGCTCTAACTTCTCCAAAATTATAGCCTCTCTTTGTCTAATGGGTTTTCCAGTAGCTACATCTCCTAGGATATGAACAGTCTCTTTGAGTTGTTTAAGGATTAGCTTAAGGATGTTGCTCACTGGACTCACTTTCTCCTTGAAAATCCTGTTGTTGCACTCCTTCCTGAAATTCCAGATTATGAATCCTAGGGTTAGTATCCAGGCGGAGTTAATAATCTCATTGTCCGAAAAAACATTTCGCCAATTCTTCAATGTAGTAGTGATGTCATTGACATCTCCGTCTGTCTGCTCAAAGACTTCTCCAACCCAATTCCAAAGTATTATAGTGAAAGTGCATCTATTTAGTAGATAATTTGTAGTTTCTTCTTGTTGTCTACATAAGTGACATCTTGAGGGGCTAACAAAGCCTCTTTTTCTTAGGTTATCCCATGTCAGAATCTCCCTGTTGAACCAGCCACTTGAACAATTTTACTTTCATCCAATGAGGATTTTCTTAGATTTCTTTCCCCGTCTTATCAGTGTTTGGAAGGTTAAGTCTTGCATCTATTCTTTTGGCTTCCTTAAGGTTGAAGAGACATGTCTTGTTCTTTCCCCATCTTAGTTGATCGTTCAAGTTTGAGTTCAAGATTTGTCTCTTGTCTAAAAGACCTTGAAGGGCTATAGCTTGAGTATGCAGCATGCCCATTCCACTGTAATCTAGAAGTTTCCAAGTTCTCCATTTCCCATTGTTCCTTGTTTGGTCCCAATAGTCACTTACCCACCTTAGTCCTTTGTTGATGGTATTGGTGTGAATGTCTGCTAATTCTTCACTTCGAAGATTGTCCTCCTGCTGCCAATTGTCCTCCCAGAACCAACCCAAGTTCCCATTTCTGATCTCCTAGAAACTATGGTTTTGGACTAGGGCCTTGTTCTCCCATGCCCCGTTCCAAATTGCAGAACCTTTTACTTGTCCTGTCATTCTGATTAGATTGTTCTCCTACCATTCGCTAGCATATTTCTGCTTCTAGAGTTTTGTCCAAGGGGCTTGTATTTATTTCAGCCATCTCCACTAGATTTTGGCACCAAGAACTCTATTCAGAATTCCTAGGTCATGAAGACCCAAACCACCATGGGACTTAGGTTTGCATAGTCTGTCCCATGCCATAAGGGCCCATTTCTTCTTTCTTCACCTTTCCCCCAGAGAAAGTCTCTCTGAATGTTTCTTATATTGGTAACTACACCGACTGGTGCTGGAATGGTAGATAACATATAGATAGGGATACTTTGGAGGACAACCTTAGTGAGAATCAGTCTCCCTGCTAGATTTAGTGCTCTCTTTGTCCATTTATTGATCTTATCTTTTAGCTTATTTAGAATAGGCTCCAAGATATCCTTGTGAAGTGGTTTGTCAGTGAGAGGAACTCCTAGGTACTTCACAAGCAGTGATTCCCTTTGAAAGCCCAAAATTCTGGAAAGATTTCTTTGAATTGAAATATCTATATTGAAAAAGAAAATCTTTGATTTAGTGAGACTTACCTCTCTGCCTGCTGCCCTAGCAAACTCACTCAGAATCTCTTTGAATGCTTTGGCTTCCTTGATAGTGGGAGTGCCTTGAAACATAGTGTCATCCACAAATTGCTAATGTGTCACCGTGTCCCCACCTTGAGTGAGTCTCAGACCCTGAATTCTCCCTTCTTCCTTAGCAAATCTGATAGCTCTTCCTAACCCTTCCATCATTAGAATGAAAAGGAAAGGAGAAAGAGGATCTCCTTGCCTGAGACCTCTACAAGGCATGAAGGTTTTGGAAGGAAAACCATTGAGAAGAATTGAACAACTAGTTGTGCTAACTAGCGCCGTAACCCATTTAATCCAATTGTAATCAAAGCCATAGGCTTTTAAAACTGCTCTTATGTACGACCAACTAAGTTTGTCATAGGCCTTTGCTATGTTTAGCTGCATTATCATTCCTGCCTATTTGTTGGTAATGAGTGAATGAACTGTTTCATGTGCTTGAATTATATTATCTTGAATTTTTCTTCCTTCCACATAGTCTGTTTGTTCCTCTGACACTAGGGTTGGGAGGAGAGGTTTGAGACGATTGGCAATGACCTTGGATATAATTTTATATATCACATTTAATAATGCTATAGACCGAAATCTGTCTAGAGAGGTGGCCTTCTCCTGTTTGGGGATTAAGGCTATGAAAGATTCATTGAGCACCTTTAAGACTTTCTTAAATCTTCGAGAGTCTTCCACTACCTCCAGGATGTCCTGTTTCACTATCCTCCAACAAGCTTTGAAAAAGTCCACATTAAAGCCATCCGGGCCTGGTGATTTCCCATTTTGCATCTCCCTCATAGCTTCCACAATTTCTTCCTCTATTACTGGTCTATTGAGATTGAAATTATCTTCTCTAGTGACCAATTTGGGGATGTACTGAGTGAATTTTTCCGTAAACTGGTATCTATCTTTCGAGGTTTCCTCAACAATTTTCTGAAAATGCTGGAGTAGAACCTTCTCCATCTCTTCATGAGTGTTTCTCTCTATTCCATGCTGATCTGTAAGTTTCACAATTCTATTGTTGTTTCGGTGAGCTATGGTGGATCTGTGAAAGAATTTGGTGTTTCTCTCCCCTTCTTTAATCCATTGTACTCTGGATTTCTGTCTCTATAGTATTTCCTCTTGAAGGCATCTGTTGTCCCACTCCTGCTAGAGTGACTCTGCCATCTCTTTACTTTCATCTGTATAGCCTTCTGTGATAAGAATCTGGTTTATTTCCTTTAGTTTCTTTTCCACCTCTCCTTTAGCTTTGAAGATGTTACCAAATTCCTTTTTATTCCACTCTTTGGGTCTGCCTTTAATGTGTTTGAGCCTGCAGTGAAGAAGGAACATCTTTGTACCTTGAAGGCGAAGCTCTTCCTTCCACCATTTTTCAATGTTTGTGACAAAATCTAAATGTGTGAGCCAAGCGTTCTCAAACCTAAAGGGGGTGTTCCTTGGTTTGTTAAAAAGGGAAGCTTCCAATTGGATAGGCCAGTGATCTGAACCCCCAAAAGGTAGTATGAGTGCAGTAATGTTGCTTCCCCTAAGAAGAAGTTCCTCTGAAATCATAAATCTGTCCAATTTTGAGGCCACTTGGGTAGGGCCCCCTATTTTGTTATTCCAAGTGAAGATTCCATTGCTTGTTTCCATATCAATCAATTTCATATTGGTGATGAAGTTCTGGAAGGCAATTGAGTCTCTACCAAGTGTTCTAGTTCCTCCTTTATTCTCCATGAGTGATTTTGTTATGTTAAAATCACCTCCAAGAATCCAGGGTAGAGCTGGGTATCTCTTCTTCATATCCTCCAGTGTTGTGAGGAGTCGAAGTTTGTCCTCCATTGGTTGCGGACCATAGACATTGGTGATCATGTAACATTGTTTGTCACCCACCGGTTGGAAAATCAGAGAAAGGTGATGTTTGGATGCCTCCGCATCAATCACACCAAATTTTTGTGGATCCCATAGAGTGAAAATACCACCAGCAGATTTATTTGCCTTAACTTCAAGGTATTCATATCTATCTACCCATTTGCTATGTTTTCCGTGGATCCTCTCCATTGAGCATTTTGTTTCCTATATGAATACTATGTCAGGTTTTTCCTCTCTGATTCTTTTACCTAGATTCCTCTATTTTCTTCTGCTCCCTAGTCCTCTAATGTCCCAAGCTATGAATTTCATTGAGGCGGGGTTTTAAAGGAGTAACTAGAAAGGTCTTTCATCCTTCTTGAATCAATCATGAGTTTTCCACACTCGAGTAGTAGTTCTTTCTATCTTTTTCTTCCCCTCCTCTTACCTAGATTCTTTGTTAGTTTTCCTGTTATTAATCCTATTGAGGAAGTCCCTTTGTTTTCCTGGTTTTCATGTCCTCTTTTGACTCCTGCCACTATTTGATGTGCCTTGCTAAGGAATATCTATTGGACCTTGTCCACGTCCTCCTGAGGGATGGAGTTTATTCCCAGGTTGCCTCCATGTTCTAGAAACTTTTCCAGCTCTAGGTTCTCCCTTTCCAAGATCTCCTATAAATCTTGATCCTCTATACCACTTTCACTTTGAGTCATTTCCTGGTCTTTTTCTATTTCCATGGTACTCAAAGGGTCCATCATGTATTCATTATGTTCTTGATTGTACTCCATGCTGGTCTCTTTTTCTTTCCCCTTTGCTGTCTGATTCTCTATACTCTCTTTATCCCCTCCATCAACTTCTTTTTCTCCTAAGATCTCAAAACTGTTGTAACTTTTTGTTTTATAATTCACACTAGGGTTATTTTGTGTCTTCCTTCCTCCTCCTTTTCCTTTTCCTCCTACTTTGGTGAAACCTGTCTGGTCTTTTCCTTTATTGGTATTTAGGTTTTCCTCCCATTTATTGAGAGGACAGTCTCTGGATAGATGCCCATGCTCATGACAGTTGTGACAACTAAATAGGATATGTTCATAGTCAACTGCGTGAACCCATTCCTTGTCATAGACTTCTAAAATGACCTTATCTCGAAGGGCTCCTGATAGGTCCATCTCCACACATATTCGGGCATAGGATGTATATTTTCCCCTTAGAATTGCCTCTAAAATTTTTAAAAAATGACCTAGTTTATTGCCTTTAACTTTTAAAGACTCTAGCATCCAGTAATCTAAAGGTAAGGAGTATAGTCGAATCCATCCCAGTACCGAAGTGAAGGTTTCTCATTCTGGCACAAAGTTCATCGTCCATGGCCGCATATAGAGACCAACAACTGCAAAGATGTATGGCCCTCCTTCAAAAATTTTGTCTCTGTCTTCCATGTTCGTAAAAACCAAAGTGAAAAAACCTTTGGATCCAAGATGTACATTTAACTCCCCCTTTGGTTTCCAGTTGTATTTTATCTAGGTGTACAACGCTTTCTCTGATGGTCAGATTCCCATAAATTTGCATATGATGGCATAGTTAGCCATGTGATCCTGTGCGCTTGCAGAGCTGGATCATTCAGAATAACCCGAGGTTTAATTATGGTCTTGGGTTTATAGGGCCCCATCTTAGCTCCATTCTCTGATCCTTGACCTCTGCCTTCCTTTTTCTCCTCCTGACAGTCTTCTTCGTGGGCCCCTTGATCTGCATTGGTTTTGTTGCCTTCCACCCTCTGAGTTTCTGTATTTTTTGCCTTCACCTCCATGGGCTGTGGAGGTTTGTTTTTTTTCCCTCCTCTTCCTCTATTTGCTACCATATTACTATAGGAGGGAGTGGAGCTCCCTCCTCCCTGTGTCTCCATGGATGCTTGTTGCCCTTTATCACTTGCTTAGCTAAACCCTATAACCAGATTCGCCACCCAATATTCAGTGGTCCGAGCACCAAGATTCACAATCGTAAAAATAAATCATGTTATAGCCCCTACTTACTTTCATATAAATTGGTATTTTAACCCTAAGCAATACATTATACCAAAAGAAAATAATAAAAAATAAAGGGCCATTAGAAGTGAGAGAAAAAAATTACCTTAAATGCAAGAATATCTAGAATAATATTAATATCCTTGTATGAATCATAATAATATCTCAATATATTCCTTATCAATAAAATAAGGAATATATATATTTTTTTAGAAACTAGTATATGTTACTTTGATAATGAAATAGATGTCACGTGCAGAAAATGTAACCTCTATTTATTAAGTATAGAGAAAAAGTTTTATTTTAGATCACTATAAATTTAATTAAAACAATACCAAAAAAATTACTACATAGGACATCATAGCATAGTTACAATAATAAAGCCTAATAGTGACTTTGAGAACGATGTTAACATTGAGTCAACAATTTTACAACGTAAATGATTGCATACTGAAAATTTCCCCAATTTAGACATTCGGTGCTTATTGCTGGAGCTAGTTACATTGAACGGCCTGGAAATAAAGCCCATCAATTTCACTGGGTAAAAGACTCAAAAGTTGTATTAGTATCAATTTTATTGGGTAAAAAAGTCAAAGTTTTTAGGTTTACAGTATTAGTTTCACTCATATGATTTTGGTAGTATGTGGAGTCCATCTATTACATATACAAAATTTGGAGATTCTCTATTGTAAAGTGTTTAAGTAGGTTTATTTGAGGTCTAAGATGTTGGTGGTGAATTTATCTTAATTGCAGATTTTAGAAATATCTTAGATCAAACAATTGATCTTGCTTGTATTAGCATTTAGCAATATTTCTGGAATCTAAAAGATCATTGACATTGGCTAATTTGGCTACTGTTTTTCTTTCTGGGAATCACACTAGTTTGGCCACTCCAGCTCTTAGCATGGCTGGAATTTTTCCCACTGACTTACATCACAATGCCTTAACATAACACCCTATCAGCATCTTCTCTAAAGCCCCTTGAACTGACAATTTTTTTACTTTTAAATAAAAGTATCAATGCTTTTAAGTCATAAAAATATAATAAATTTACTGTTAATAGAGTTTTTGCAAAATAAATTATGTGCATTATTGCTATATGTGAAATTTTATTATAATTATGTTAAGAAAAAAATAATCAGGTAGAAATCACAGAAAATAATGTTTTGAACTATATAGGAGAATTTATGCCCAAGAGTTTTGAACCATCCAGTGTGGTTCATTGTTCTGAACACTAGTGGGACTGCTTGCAAATGGGTTCCAAATACCAAAACTCCAGAGACCTGAGTTGGTGATAGGACTTGCTTTCATATTGCTTGTATCCTCCTACACTATGAGCTCATGGGTGATGATGAACCATAATGGATGGCGGTTCATTGTCTTGACTATAAACCACAATAGATGGGATCCCAAAAATTCTAGTATGTGATTTCTACCCATTTTTTTTCTTAATTTAATATAGAAACTAAGTTCTATAATTACATTCTTCCGGATCCATTTTACCTTATCTTAAACACCACCCATTACATCTGACCATTATGGCATCGTTCAAGTCAATCCATTATGACATCGAAACCATTATGGCATCGTTCAAGTCAATCCATTGGTCGTTCCCTCTTTGAGAATCTTTTGAAAGGGGTCTAAAAACTGTCTGCTAATCATCATTTGTATGACCCTTTCATTTGGAAAGCATTGGTTCTATTAACTACGCACAAAATTGCTTTACAGGTTATTATCAAATACATGAAAGCATTGGTTATTGACTACGCACAAAAAATTGCTTTACGTGTTATTATCAAATACATTCGATGTTGGGTGAATTTTTAGTTGATGGAAAATTACATGTGCGTTTGATTCAAATATTATTACCTTCAAAAATCTATTATCGATCCATCCTGTAGCAATAGAGAGTTACCTGACTGCGACTGGTGGTTACATCGGTCACTTTACGGTAGTAGGAAGCATCTTGGTTGAGTTATCAGAACATCAAAAGAAGTGAGCGAGTAATGATCTATCCA
This sequence comes from Pinus taeda, assembly GCA_000404065.3. Classification (NCBI taxonomy): domain Eukaryota; kingdom Viridiplantae; phylum Streptophyta; class Pinopsida; order Pinales; family Pinaceae; genus Pinus; species Pinus taeda. The sequence goes on along the minus strand of APFE031601433.1, from coordinate 174,076 downwards.
TGACTTTCTCCCCAATGTTCTTTTCACATAAAGAATTTTTCTTGACTGCCCCGTGCCTGATATACATAAATCTAGCTGCCACTTATCACTTATAGCAGCTGTCAATCTATTCCATGAGCTACATAGGTCATATCTATCAAAAAAAATTGTGACTAGTCTTGTAAATGTAAGTGAATTGTAGGTTTGAAAATGTTTAGTAAATTTTACTTGTTCACAATTTTTCACAATTGTATTGCTCACAATTTTTCACAAATTTTCACAATTTTTTTCCTGGCTCATCCCACTTTTTAAATATTTCGAAAATTTACCAACCTCAATGTTTAAAGAATATCAGTGTTATTACAAACCAACCATATTTAATCACTGCAGGGTTTAAAGAATATCAGTCTTATTACAAACCAACCATATATATTCATTGCAGTGGAGATGACATGGCAAATTACATTTATGGTTACAAGAAGAGAGATTTAATTAAAATATAAACGAAGAAGTAATTAGATAGATATTTTCATTTTTTTTTGCAGAGTAGCAGCCAATAACCTGTAAAGATATGCTTATTCCATGGGATTTCATTGGTTTATATTTCAAATATTGTTATTGGGAATTGAGTTTTATATACAGTAATTGAGTTTTATATACAGTAAGGAATAATAGAATTTCATAAGAAGGTAGAATTATTAATTGTTTTTAACACATAATTTATTGAGCAGAGAGGTTTATCTTACAATCCAATATAAAAGATGTGTTAGTTTGTCTTTTTCTCTCTTTTTCTTTCCAGACCCTAGACCCTTCAAAATAAAAATAGTTCTGCTCTAAAAAAAATATTGGCTATAATTAAAAAATGATATTTCAAAGAGATTTTAATTTACTTTGGTAAAATGTTTTAATGTTATATAGTAAATTAAAATCTCTCTGAAATATCATTCTGTTTGGTATTACACATACTTTATATAGCATTAAAAAATACAATGAAAAATTACACTTTGTATTTTGCACTCTAAAAAGTTTGCACGTGAAAAAGTTTGATCTCTGTTGGATCTATGTTGGTTTATATTTCCGATATTTTTATTGGGGAATTGAGTTTTATCCACCATTAAGAAATATTAGAATCTGATTCTATAAGAATGTAGAATTACTAATGGTTTTTTCAACACATAATTGCTAGTTAAAGATGATCTTAGATTAAAGTAACGAGCATTTTTTTCACATTGATTTTTGTTAAATGATGAGTTAAGATGATCTTAGATTAGAATAATTAGTATAGATCCATTTTAATCATAGATCTATCAAAAGCTTAAAGGGATCAAATTTCTTAACCTTCAAATTTATTTTTAGAATGCATATGAAATTCATATTGAAGTATATTAATTAATATGGATATAAAATTATATTACTTAACATAGACATCAAAATATTTCTAAGTGTCAAGAGTGAAAGTGAAATATTTTTACCACATCTCATTCATATTGGATTGTAATATTAACCAAAAGAGCACAATGAGAATGAGATTCTTATGTTTATAATTTAATTTTTTTATAGTATATTTTATTTGTTTAAAGGAACACATGTCAACTCAAAATTGAGCACTGACAAAATTACAATGAACATTTTTTAATCTTATATTGATTTTTCTTGCCCTTCACTTGAATAGAAAAGAAAAATATTATATGTTGACAAGGTTAAATGGATTCCATACAATTAGTAGGGATTTTCTCCAAAAAAGTGTGGAATGGCCACAAAGGGAACATATTTTTGTGTTGACAAGGTTAAATGACTTTCATGCAATTAGTAGGAATTTTCTCCAATGAAGTGTTTTAGGTATACTTCATATAATTTGTAATAGGAAATATATTTGATTTATAGTTTAACTATTTTTAAATAGTTTTGTTAGGGTTCTACAAATAATTCAAATAAGAAATTACAATAAGATGCTTAGGGCTATGAATGTGAAAATCTTGATAATGAAAGTTGATTAAAATAAAATGTGAAGGGCTATAAACAAACATTATGTTAGATAAATTAAATAAATAGGTTTTTATTTCTGTGAAAAACCTTAGTCGAATATATTTATATTTTTCCAAAGCTCTAAAGCAAGGTATTCCACAAAGGACCAATACCTTCAATAATCACTCACACAACTAGACTAAGATCATAATGCCATTGTTTTTATGTGTTTAAACTTATTCCATGGCTCCAACCAACATGACCACTTGAGGTAATTTTATTAATGCAAAATATTTATTTATTTTTACCTAAGAGAGTTCAAATAATTGATTACCACCCATGATCCTCCATACTCATTAAATAGAGATGATGGACCAATCAAGTGTTAAGTCAAGAATCAATAACCATTAGTATCGAGGAGAATATGAGATGTTAGATCACTCTATGTCTAAAACATATTGTGTTCATCATATTACAATGCAACTAATCCATACTAAAGAAACAGAGTATGAAACATACTTTTACCTAATAGACACGTTTGACCAAATTGAATTTAACCAACTTAAGTGTCTAAATATCTTAACAAAATCAAGAGAAAACGTTTCACAAGCCAAATATTTTATGACTTAAGTTTGTCCACAAAATGATTGGTGTTATAGACATATTTGGTCACTGCAACCCCAATCTTATATGTCCATAAACCAAGGGCTTCTAAGCCCCTACAAATGTTGTTTCATACCCTAAAAGAACAAGGTCAGCTGATTGCATCATCTCCCAGAAGTTCTCCGTGAAAAATTGCTCAGAATTGGTCAAAACTGGACCATCTCACCTACTCCATGGTCAAGGTGTGATGCATCCCACCTAATGCACACGGGGGGTGTGATGCATACTGAAAAGCCCTCGTATGGGGTGCGATGGGCGAGAGTAGACAAATGACAGAGACAGTTTGCAAGGTGGATGATCACGGAATCTTCCATAAACTTCCCCTGTGACACTTTCCTCTCTGAATTCGCCCAGGGATGAGTAAGAGATCATGAAATCTCTAAGTGGAACTGAGAACTATCAAAGAAATGACACTAATCAAAAACCTAAAAGTTGACTCACCCACCTGCAAACATCTATATATGGATCCCTCATCCTAGATATCCAGAGGCCAGAATTTTGTATCTTGTAAGGAAGTGTTGTTGGTTTCTCTGTGGAACATCATAGTGTTGGGTGATCTATCTTTTCATGAGGTGAAGAGGGCTTTCATGCTGGGAGGATGGTGTTGGTTCAGATCAATGGGTTGTAATCCTCTCTTCTACTACTTCTATCTATAAAGCTATTTGAGTTTTCCTCCATATTCTTGTATGTTTTTGAATCTTGAATTGATATATGTATTTTTATGGTCAATATATCTCTGATCCTATATTGTTTATGATTATAGATTTCTATGCTTTGATGATATTATGCTACTTTGACTCTACAGGTGTTCTTTGAAGCAGGACAAGCGAGGAAGGAGTGGTAAAGATCTGTCAAAGGGGAGAGGAAACAAACAAGGAGCCAAGCGGAAAACTGAGGTTGGTACTCTTTACTTCTCTCTCATCTATTTCTCATTAAAGGAAAACACAAGTAACTTTAGTTTTTTTGTTTCTAAGATAGCTACCCGTCTTAGTGGGACTAGCAGCTCTGAATGGACACTAGTTTTCCCGATAACAAAATGGCGACTCCACTGGGGAGCGAATAGCTTGTTTGCTTGTTTCTACTTTGTTTACTTTATAAACTACAGACGAAGCTTGAAGTTAAGCCAGCTAGCCTTCGAACTTCTTTTGCTATGAAACTGCAAAGTAGATAAACACGGCTTTAGTCAATCTCCAGGTTAGTTTATGAATTAAACATCTAACTTGCAAACATCCTAAGTGCCCTGGTGGTGGCTCAAGTAACCTCATTAGATCAGCCCCTATGCTTTATATTTACTGACTATCATTAGCTCGGCCTAAATCCTTGAACTAAGCTGCAAACTGTGACAAAAAACTGAGCCAGTCTCGTCTCTGGACCATCGCACTGTCTCCCTTTGACATTTTGGATGCATCGCACCTCCCGTGTGTTGTAGGTGAGATGCATCCCTGTTTCCCTGTGTTACAGGTGCGATGATCAAATAAGACTGTTTCTGCCTCCACATTTTTGTTTTTCTTCATTGTCTTCAGCTTTATTCAGGAGTTTTGTTGTCTGTGATCAGTATACCACTATTGAAACTCCCTTCCTTTGCATTATTCAGCCTCCATTGTACAAAGAATTGTGAATTTTTTAATGTATTTTTCGCCATTTACAATTCTTCTTTACAAACAGTAGCTTAATTGAACTGTCGTCTTTTGATTTGAAAGTGTTGCAAGTGTCATTTTCAGTCAAAGAAAAGAATCCTCCTCCTTTTGATAGTCGATTACAGTGTTACTCTTGTATTTGATTTGAATTAATAGTATTTGAAGTGTCGAAAGAAGTTTTCAATTCAAAATCGCAAAGTGTCGTCCTTGTCTTCCTTTCGTCTTTTGAAAAGAAAATTGTTGGTACTGTTGCTTTGAAAGAAAAGATAGTTCAAATTTGTACTTAGCATTCTTTTTGTCATTCACACATTAAGAAAGCAGAAAACAAATACATGCATGTGCATAATTTGCATTTTTACTACTTGTGGAGATTGATTTAGGACAGTGCATCTTAGTGTGTGCTCTCTGCTCTTTGTTGAAAGAATTTCACTTCTCTTTCCTTAATAGCTAGGATTTTCATAGCAAAAAGAGAAATAAACGTTTGTTTATCATCTTAGATTGCATATTTAGGAGTTGTATATCTACATCACGCAGTGAACCTTAAAGGCAAACTTCTTAAGAAATATCAACTGTAAAATAAATTTCAATGAACATAAAAACGCTTTGGAACCTAATGCACAACATTTAGAAGTCTAGGCTAGAGACGTATTCTAGCGTTGTAAAGCCTGGTAACTATAGCTATCATCATAGGTTGGGTAATTCCTCCTCTTTGAGATGACAAGTGCCAGTACATACTTGTTCTCCCACGTACCGTCGAGTATATATTGGGAGACCACAATAGGCTATATCCTTTATCCTTAGGAAGCTGTGTCTGCCACCCTATCGATCGCAATGCACTGAACACATCATTTGGGAAGATTTACTTTTGTACCGTAAAAGGTATTCTGCAGTTTTGCGATTGGTTTGATAATCCCTCTGTCTAGATTTCTAGAGTATTCACTTTCATTCCTTTTCAGACTCCTTAAAAAAAAGGGTCTATCTGAGCACTTGTCACTTCAAGCTCATTAAAAATCGAAGGTGACTAGAGTCATCTTTAGTTTTTTCGCAACTCTTAAAAATTGAAAAAGCAAGTTCTGTCAAAGCATCATAAAATTTATTTTGATCGGAATAACATCATTGTTCCCTCATTGATCTTAGGTTAAGAAAATTGAGTCCACCAACCAAGGTTTCCCCTTGGGGTAAATCCTAGTCCCTTCTCCTCTTGGGGAGATGTTGGTGCACCTCATATGGCCACATTGTCCCTTCCAGGACTGACAATTGGCCTGCCAGTATGGCTCTTCTCGACCTCTGTCATTCAAAGCACCGTGATTCCTGAGCAATCAAATCAACAACCACATGATACTAGAGTTACCCCCCAATCTTATACTTCTCTTGTTTCTCCCTCTCCTTCTTCCTCTTTGCTTGATGAAGCTAATAAAACTAAAAACCAAGTAACTGAGAAGAAGAATAAAGGGAAGGAGGAGAAGAAGAAGAAGCTAATGGCAAAAGGGGGCAACCAAGCATCGTCTAGCGAAAATCCACACACTGCACCATCCAAACCTAAATCTCCATGTGTCATTTGCAAGAGAGACCACTATCATTGAGATTGTCCTTGCATACCATGGATCTTAAGGGACTGGTCTCCCCGCTTACACAATCTGGTGTCCTCAACCTCTGAAGATCATGTTGAAATTACACCATCAACTAGTGAAAATGAAGTCAATGGATAGAAAGGAAGATCTAAATTTCCTTGTAGACTTTGTGAAGGAAATCATGCCATCCACCATTGCCCCTTCCTAGATGAAGCTAAAAGAGTCTTGGATAACCATCCTGCTTCACCACTACGGCTTCCTCCTGGATACAAAAAACTATTTCCAAGTCCATCACTAGTTGAAAATCTGACTGACACACCTTTATGGTCGGTTGAAGCATCTATCATTAGAGATAAACCCTCTGAGTTCACACCGGACCACAGTCAACAGGTCGAGATGGTAGTCGACCCAGTCTTGTCTTCAGAAGGTCTACCTTCAGATGATACAGTCACCAAAGAGAATGAGAACGACACAGTTTGAATTATTTTCGTAAACTTAGAATCTGATGAACATGGGGGTAATCTACCCGTTCCTTTACCGCAGAAGGAAGTTCGTGAGAGATGTATCCGGCTGTTTATTCGGTCCCACCTCCAAGCAACCTAGTCATTTCCTTCGATTGGAATCTACTAGGCAAACCTTGTCTACCATCTAATGTACCATTCTGAATCATAGTACAAGATTACAAAATGGTCATGGTCAGTACTATCATAGATGAAGGGGCTTATGTGAGTATCCTTTCCTCAACTTCTTGGAAAGTGCTTGGTTTGCCATCACTTCTGCCTAAGATGCAAAACCTGATAAGCTTCAACAAAGGAACCAATCGACCATTAGGGATCCTTCCAAATTTTCCTATAACTTTGAGAAGGAAAACCGTTTATTTGAACGTAATGGTAGTCCAAGGATCTTCATATTATAATCTACTCCTTGGACGTGACTATATTTATAGCATGGGAGCTATTTTTTCGTCACTCTTTCGAGTGATGTGTTTTCCGCATGAAGGCAGAGTGGTCCAGCTTGTAGACCAGCTTTCATTCCCCAGTTCACACATAGCTAATAGTCAAGTGCCATCCCTAACTTGTCTTTTTGTGCAAGGAATGTCTCATCAATCTCCAGTTCGTCCACCTGATGAGCGCGAGTGATTTAGTGATTGTGACTGAAACCCAGGGGACATGCACCCTGGTCTGCTTCGGTAGGAAAACTTCAGGTATAGGGTAGGTTTCCATGGAGGATATATGACTAGTCTGACACACCCATCCATTTAGGAAAATGGGATTAGACTGGAATAATATTCCCTCGTCAAAGTTATGTGAGTGTTGTGTCCCACCATTCACCTTTGTCCATTTCAATGGACAAAGCCAAGGAAGTGCTTTGTCTGAAAATGCGGATGGAGAAATCTTGCAAATGCGAGAACTTTCATATGGTAACCTAGAAACTCTACTTCGCTATACCTGGCGGCATGCAAACCTTTTTGCATGCAAGTGAAAAGAAACCATTTATTTTCTTAATTTGTAGGCTCTTAACCCTTTAGACTCGTAGTATTGGTCGTTCCTAGCTTGCATAATGAAAGGCTCTCAAGCAAAGTTGCGAATGGGGAAAGCTCCCTAAAAAATGAACCTACTAATGAGACATCCTTATTATACGACCGACACGAGCAGTTTTACACGAAGTTCAAGCTCGTTAAAAAATAAACCTAGCAATGAGCATATGTTCCACTAGAGTTTAAGCTCATTTAAAAATGAACCCACCTCCAGTAAATAACCATTGCGATCACATAATTATTAGCTTTTGAACCTTGGTTGTGTTCTTAACATCACCTCCACTCTTTGTTAGTCGATCATACGCCTCCATTTGATTGTTTACCCCTTTTGAGGAACAGCTGCGACGAGTGATCCTATTATCCACCTTCTTTACATTGCCATGATTGAAAAGTTCCAAACCTTACTTGGAACCAACTACTATCCGAAAACATCACTCATTCTTTAAAAAACGAGTCTCCTTTAAGCTCTTTTCATCTGACTCGTAAAAAATGAAAAGATTTCCGAGAAATTGGCCTCTCCAGCTCGTTAAAGTGATTGGAAGTGCCATCCCTCCTCTATATTTTAATCTTTTTGGACCTGAAGGATCATTACACAAAAATATCGAGCGCTTGTCTTGTTCGGCTCGTTAAAACTATCGAAAAGTCATCCCTTTCATATTATTTTATACTTTTTCGGACTTAAGGGATTATGCTATGAAAAAGGATTACTGGAGTTTCCTTTCCGTCTCTTTTCAGACTCTCTAAAATTGAAAAAGATCGAGTTATCTTTTTCATTAAACTCGTTAAAACAATAGCGACAAACTTGTCCATGCAGACAAGAGCAAGTTTCACTGTCTCTAGGCTTGTATAAACATAGCGACGGGTTTGCCTGAAAGAAAAATTATAGAACAAGCATATGTTATCCTCCTCAAGCTTGACAAAAATAAAGAGGTACTAGTCAGAAATGACTAGGAAAAAATTGGGAAGAAAACTTGAAGAAACTTTATTGGTAGTAGGTCGCTCTTGAACATGACACTTTTACTCCATCACCATGATTGAGTCGGTTTGGGTTATTCTGTTCACTGGTCATATCACCATTGGTCCACCGTACCATTCATTTTTGGGGTTAATGCTACCAATCCATTTCATTTTCACCGATATGTTCAAGAGAAGTCGCTTAGAGAATTCACCAACCCAGCTTGTGTCTCATCCGCTGCAATACCTTCATTCTTTCATGACCGCCACCCTGAACCTTGTATCATCAGATCATTTTCACCTCCCCAAAATCATTAGCTCTGTTTCGTGTCGTAGATGTGGGATTCATTAAGGCCCTCCTACGACGGGTCACTTCTTGTCGACATCAGCTCATTATCCAAGAAGTTGACTTAGAAACAAACCTTTCAATACTTTGAAGCTTGCATGCCTCAATGGCAAGTTTCTCACTTCTGGCGACAGGTTTACATCAATGGCCTTCAACCAAAAGATTTTGCGTGGTGTTTGACGTCAAGTCCCATTTTCACATCACGTGAATTGTACTGCAATACCTTGAGGGTCATTATCATTATCAGTGATTCCTCTCACGCTTGTTAACAACTTACATCGTTGGCTGGTAATGAGGCAATGTCTTTCCATGTTCGACTTCAAAACATCTTTTCACATGGATCGACTTGTATTTCAGGTGAAGATTGAACGAGTTTGAAGACCCCGGATCTAGTTTCATCCATCCAGGCTGTGATATATTCAGGAAAATAAAGACATCAAATGTACATCATAATTACACAGATGATCATCTAAGCTAAGGGATGATGGCTCTATCAGAATCATCAGTCTGCCACACAGACGGTTTTTTGTCTTATGTACATGAAAATGAATTTATAAAGAGGAGCATGGGAATGCCCGCCTCAGCTAGATCATGAAAATATTATGAAGATAATGTATTGTATTGTATCTTATTATAGGTCACCTTCTAGTTCGAAAAACCTTGGATCCTCATGATAAAGCATTTCACTCGACATCAAAAGATTTACGACCTCATGCTTTAGGGGGCAACTATTATAGACATATTTGGGAACTGCAACCCCAATCTTATATGTCCATAAACCAAGGGCTTCTAAGCCCCTAAAAGTGTTGTTTCATACCCTAAAAGAACAAGGTCTGTTGATTACATCATTTCCCAGAAGTTCTCCATGAAAAACTGCTTAGAACTGGTCAAAACTAGACCACCTCACCTGCTCCATGGTCAAGGTGCAATGCATCCCACCTAATGCACATGGGGGTGCACTGCATATTGAAAATCCCTTCTATGGGGTGTGATGGGTGAGAGTAGACAAATGGCAAAGACAATTTGCAAGGTGGATGATCATGGAATCTTCTAGAAACTTCTCCTGTGACACTTGCCTCTCTGAATTCGCCCATGGATGAGTAAGAGATTATGAAATCTCCAGGTGGAACTGAGAACTATCAAAGAAATGACACTAATAAAAAACCCAAAAGATGACTCACCCACCTACAAACATCTATATATGGATCCCTCATCCTAAAGATCCAGAGGCTGGATTTTGTATCTTGTAAGGAAGTGTTGTTGGTTTCTCTGTGGAACATCATAGTGTTGGGTGATCTAGCTTTTCATGAGGTGAAGAGGGCTTTCATGCTGGGAGGATGGGCGGGTCAGATCAATGGGTTGTAATCCTCTCTTCTACTACTTCTATCAATAAAGCTATTTGAGTTTTCCTCCATATTCTTGTATGTCTTTGAATCTTGAATTCATATATGCATTTGTATGGTCAATATATATCTGATCCTATATTTTTTATGATTATAGATCCCTATGCTTTGATGGTATTATGCTGCTTTGACTCTACAAGTGTTCTTTGAAGCGGGACAAGTGAGGAAGGAGCGGCAAAGATCTGTCAAAGGGGAGAGGAAACAAGCAAGGAGCCAAGCAGAAGACTGAGGTTGGTACTCTCTGCTTCTCTCTCATCTATTTGTCATAAAGGAAAATGCAAGTAACTTTAGTTTGTTTGTTTCTAAGATAGCTACCCGTCTTAGTGGGACTAGCAGCTCTGAATGGACACTAGTTTTCCCAATAACAATTGGGAAACAATGACTTGTCATTCATTGGCACACCATAGAAAATCCTATAAGATGCACAAGAAAAAAAATTGTTACAATTTAATCCATTTGATTTATTTACAAAAAAGAAGAAGAGGAAGGAAAGGGTGACTTTTGGTTTCCCCTCTTTTCCAATTAGTTATCTCTAACACTTCATCCCCCTTCCTCTAGGAGGAAACTACTTTCTTTAACTAACTTGACATTATGATTTACCATTAGGCTTCCTATTCGGGACATTTTAACTTTCCCGCCATCAAATTGCCTCTCATATAACTTGATGAAGCTTCCTCTATTTCCCTTCTCCACTCTCACAAAGGCTACCCATTTATCTAAATTTGAGCAAATTACTTTCTTATGAAAAAGTATATGCTATTAATAAGTAGCTTTGCACAATGTGATGCTTTTGTTTAACCTTTTCTAATGTTTCTTTATTTATGAAGTATGGTCTTAATTAACATAATGTCTTAATACGTGCCTCAATGAACATCTAGATACATGATTCTTTGATTTTAGGAAGAGATCTTATACCTTTCCTATTGAGAAAAGACAACCCTCCAACTATTTGGACACCTTTGCTTAATATTTCTTGGTCCAAAAGAAGGGATAAAAATTTCAGTGGAATCTATGCTCCCACAATCTAAGCTCAAACTCTTTTTCTTTAAGAACTATGTCGGAATAGTGAAAATTTTAGGGGAGTTTCATCAAGTGCAACCTCTCAATATTTCACTCTATGAAATTGTGGGTTAGCTTATTAACACCCCAACTCCCATACTTGAACATAATGTTTGAAATATACTATGTTTAGCCTAGGAGTCTACAAAAGTGTGATTTGTTATAGAATTTCCTCTACATTAGGTTCATTTCGTTGTACATTTTGAAGGCATATTAAATGAATCAAGGAATTTGATAGCTACATCTATACATTTTTGTGTTTTCTTCTTCTCCTTTGGCTATTTGTTTTTTTGGCACTTTACACTTTTTTTTTCAATTCCATTTTCTTCCACACTTAACTGATATTGTTTCCAAAGGATCTTTTAGTATGACAATCAACTCTGATTTATTTACAACCAATGCTTCTTGATTGGTTACCCACTTTTTCTTAGATGTTTGGAAGGCTAGATAGAATTGATTACAAGATATTATCACAACCAAAAAATCATATATGATTAACTTAAAATATTAAATCAAATAAAAAAACTAATAAATTTTCCCAACTCACTAAAATTATATAATTTTGTGTATTTTACGAAATATTAACCTAAATATATCCCAAATATAAGTAGATGTTGAATTATCTACTTTAATATTCAAAATATTAACCCCAAATATAACTACAAATTGAATTATCCAGGATGCATTCTTTGATATTGATCCTAATATAGGTTCAAACTGGTCAAACTCGTGAAAATAATCTTGCATCCAAAGTCATATTCATTCCAATAAATGCTCTAATTTTAAAAATTATAGATCTGCTACCATGGGCATTACTTCATAGGGATCAAATTCAGATCATGATAATTACCCATTATACCAAAAATTAAGGCATTACTTAATAGGGATAAAATTCAGATCATGATAATTACCCATCGTACCAAAAATTTGGGTAGGTGTGATTACAAATCATATTTTAATAGTCACTAAATCACGTGATGGTTTAATGGTAATGGGTCTAAATCATGTTTGAAGGAATATAAACAAGTACAAATCACCGACATACTTTAGATATGCCAATTTAACTTGATTAAATTTTCATTCATGAAAATACTTGGAAATGACAAGCGAATCAATCTAATAATTGGGGCCATTGAAGAAAATAAGGGCCATTTTACACCGTTACATGGAAAGGCAAAGTCAATTCAATGATTGAGACAAATTGAAAAATCAGGGTGTGAGTTTAGTTGGGTTTGATTTTTGAAGTCATAACCTATTTCAAAATGAAATATCGTTCCTTTATGACATCAATTTGGGAATGAGGAACCTAATCTCAATCGAACACCACTAAAATTATTGTCATATATGAACAAAGATATTGTGAAAAGGAAGTTGAATGAGAAATTGAGAAAGAAAAAATGAATTAGGTAGTAGCACTTTAGTGACTAAGATCTTGGTTTAGACTTGGGTGATATTTGGGCAGCAAATTTTGAAAGAAAATACCAAAAAAGTTTGAAAGAGGTTGAGTGAATAAAATAGAACAAGCATGAGAGTCTCTACAACATAGATAATAATGATAGGGACCCTTTTACTCGTCAAGGTTGATATTCAAATATGGGAGAATGTCAACAATACCTTAGTAAAAAGGGTTTGGTTCTAATTTGGTTCTAATTTGGTGATATATGATGATTAAGAAATTGAGGCTTATAAAAATGACCTAGTTGATATTTTCAAATAAAAAATGAAAAATGAAAAAAAAAATGTATTGAATAGAAGAAGAGGAAGTAAAATTGTATGAGGGGTTTAAATTAGAGATCGGATTTTATTCTAAAACCAAGATTATTTCACAAAACGTTAGTGTAATATGTTTTTGATTTGGACATCAAAACCAATTTACAAACCATCATTACTAAAGGCTTAAGCTGATAAAGAAAATCAAATAAAAGAAGAGTTTGAAATTCTAACAAAAGAAAAAGTGAAGTAAATATTGATTCAAAAGTTGAAGTTGATTTCCAAATCAGAGGTTGATATAGAAAATAAAGCAAAAGGACCACTTTGTAAATCGATGGCTATAATATTTGCAATAAAAAAAACTAATCAAGTAAAATCAATAAAGGTAAGAATTTGAGGTTGAAATGGAATGAAAACTAAAGAAGATATATAAGTGAAAATCAATCGAGTAAATCTTAAAGGATGCTTTAGCTTAACTATCTAATGCAACCATGAAATCAGAGATTAGAGTCAATGTGTAAAAGGAAGAAGCATATCTCGATTAATAAAAAGTAAAGTGGGCCCCATGTTTTGCTCCAAACTTAAAGGGGTTGTTTTGGGCATAGCATATCTGTACTATAAGATTTGCAATAAAAAGAAAATAAGCAAGTAAAATCAATAAAGGTAAGAATTTGAGGTTGAAATGGAATGAAAACTAAAGAAGATATATAAGTGAAAACCAAGTGAGTAACACTTAAAGGCTTCTCTAGCTTAACTATCTAATGCAACCATGTAATGAGAAATTAGAGTCAATGTGAAAGAAATAAGCATATCTAGATTAATAAAAAGTAAGGTGGGGCCCAAAGGTTTTCTCAAAACTTAAAGGGGTTATTTTGGACACAACATATCTCTACACATTGTAAAAGTACACTAATTCCCTTGAGAATGCCCTTGAGCAACTCTTATTCAATCACATTTTCCTTTTAAGATGAAGCCAAATTTTATGGTTAAAACTATTTAGAATTTACAGAAGTTGATTCTTTAGACCCTTCCCTTATAACATGAATTTGTTCTATAGTATTCATACAATCTTAGGGATTTAACAACTTTTACTAAAGATAGAATGTGTAAGCCTTTAAAGTTCCACTTGGCACTTAGATATAGTCATAATCACAAGGTTTTATTTTGAAATAGGGTTAGATATTTGAGCATAAAAGTTATTTCACTTCTTGGTAGTGTTCCTAAATCTCTTAAAATATGCATAGCCTCATTGGCATCATCCTAAAATAATTAAACTTGATCCATATCGAGTGAGTCCATGACCTGAAAGGTTTCTTTACATGTCCCATATATTAGATTGAGTTCAATTTCACATTCCATATTCTCTCCCTTTTTCATAGAATAACGAAGGGGGGAAGCAAAGTGTTTTACAAACTTATGGAGATATCTACCTATTATTATGAAATGATTAACTGTTCCTTGAAAAGAGTATGTCTTGAGAGATCCTAAACCTTGGATATTTGATGAAAATCATATAACTTAGTGCACTCTTTTAATGTGAATGGAATAAATCATTAGGTTGAATAAAACACCACCTAGTTGTTTTCAAGATCTTTTGGGGTTTAGTTTTTCAGAAAAAACCAATTTTGTCATTATTAGTCCTTGCATCTCTAGGGACTACAAAATTTACTTTGTTGTCAAAGTGCATTGAGTCTACATTATTTTGTTGTTTTTTTGTAATTTTAACCAAAGTTTTGGGAAAATACTTAATATTTCTATTTTCACATAAATTCAAAAATAATTTTCTAATTTTTTGTAAATGTTTTTCTAATTTTTGAATGGGTGAGAGATATTTGATGGGACATAATTCCCCTGGTGGAAGGCGTTTTATTTTCGGTATTTGTCAATGTCTCACAATTCATTTAAAAAAAAAAAAAAAACTAGTTTTCTGAGTTGCCATTAGTTGGTGAGTGCTCTGGCACTGACATTGTTATGTTAGTGCTCTGCCTAATGATGCCAAAATTGATGTGGTTGTAGGTCCTTTGCATGGTTTGGGGGGGCGAGGGGGTAGGGCGAACAAAATTGCAATTAATATTATTATGTTTTCTGTGGAGGATGGGGTATGTGCGAGTGATGATTATGTGTGTATTCAGTGAATTAAATGTTGAAAACCCTGATATGTACTTGGAGATTTGTTTTCTATTAATAATATATACCAAGTAACTTTAATCAGATGTTATTTCTCTACCCAATGATTCCAGAATTGACGTGATTGCATGTCATTTTCATGGGCGGGGGGGCATTGAACAAATTTACAATTAATATAATTATGTTTGCTTCTATGGAGCTTTACTATGTAGAGGATGGGGTATGTGTGGGCCATGGTGACACGTGTATTTTGTGTATACTAGTTAACTTTAATCATGGGTTATTGGCAATGCTTTTGTGGCATTTTGTCAATGTACCATGGCAGGACGAGAATTATATTTTGAATCTATTAGCACAAAGATAACACGAAATTGGTCAATGAGGACAAAAATTGGTCAAATTGTAATCACTATCGAAGGATCGGGCGATAAAAAATAACATTTATTTCATTTTGTACATTTTTGTGGCTTAGATTAGATATGTTTATATGATGTGCCATGTGTAACATATTTCACACAAAAAATAATTACAAGCAATGATTATCTAGGAAAACGATAAATAAGGATTTATTGGAACTCTTGGAGATTAAATTATTTTTTCCAGTAGCATTTAGTTGGTTGTTACTTCTTCATGTACCACCTTCATTATGTCATGTGAGAATGATGATGGTAAGTTAATAGTTTATGGAAATTCTTTAAAAGGTGCACTAATAAATAGTTCATGTAATACAATATTGAGTATCTCATTTTACCTTGAGAAATATACTTTCTTAAACCATATTTCTATTATCCTCGAAAGAAGAAAACAATTGATATCCACTAAGCATGGAATAAAAGTTGTGAAGTGGAACTTATGACATATCATGTATGGAGATTTGATATGTGTGAGAGATTTCTTTTGTAGAGAAAGGGATGTGTGAAAAGCATGGGGGGCTTCACTGGGGCAGCAATACCATACCACATGGGTTCATATTGGGGGATATATATTGAGGAAAAAAAGACGCAATATATTGAGCATATAATAGGGGGTAGTGGGTTTTAATATTGGTAAGTATAAAAAAATGGAGCTCAAAAGTAACGAAAAAATATAAAGGGGTATAAAAAATGCTAATGAAAAAATGGAAACTTACAATATCTAGTGAAGGTAGGGGTCTTTTAAATTAGGAAGGTGTATTCGGTTCGTATTGGTGGGGGGTTAAATAATGTGATTTTTAGAGGTATTTTCCAATATGTAGTCAAATTAAGGGTATTGTTTAGTATGCCATGAACACATGTGCTATGTTAGAGGTTCATTGGGTGAAGCCTCCGTGGTGAAAAGTTGAATTGTGCGAAATATGAATTTATGGAAAAGGGGATGTGTGGGGTGAGAGATATGTGGAGGATTGGGTAGTGTAGTTATTTTCCATACATTAAAATGACTAAGTGTATGAGTGCATTGGAAGGAGTGTGTATAAAGTGAAGATGTGCAAAGTCAGTAAGCAGATGTTTCTACACATTATATATGTATGAAAATGAATAAGGATAAGGTATTTGAATATGGTATATAATGCATAGCAATGGTAGTGGGGAAAAGAAAATATGTCAACACTTGGTTGGAAGGTTGATTATGGTTTTGTGGGTCTCCCGACACCCAGGTGTGAGTTTTTTATTAGGGATTTCCCCCTCATGTCTAGCTTCATTTTTATATTTTTTTTTCATTTTCCTCTTCATGTTATTTATTTTGCAAGGGGGATTAGCTATATTGATTTATTCAAAGGCCTACTTTTGTGATGGAAGGGGAGGTTTGAAAATTTTGACACTCACTTGTTACTGAGGTTGATAGTTTGCGAGGTTGGGTTAGGGAGGGCTAGGGAAGGGGTATTGAGGATTTCTTTGTAAGGGATTATCATATGCATTTTGGGATATGGACACCCTATTAGAATTATGCAAGGTACTATAACTAGTTCCCTACATGGAAGGGGCATTGGGTGCAACAAGAGGGTTTTATTAATACCCTCCTATAATGGGTGAAGGTGTAGGTGATTCCCCACCTATATTTGGAAATGTGTGGAGTGTACCATATGGGTTTCCATGTGAATGATGACCAAAAGGGAACTTGATTCCCTAGGTGTGGATATGTGAGGATAATGACCTAATAATCCCATTGGTTGTGTTTAATGCCCATAATTACCTTATTTGAAAGGTTAAGGGTGAGGAATAGTAAAGATAATCATATAAATATACATTTCATGTCCATAAATTAACTTTAGTTGTTGAGATTTGGTGATAAATTCTTCCTCATTCTGAGGCGTTTTGGTTAGCAAATATTTTTTTAAAACTAGTAAAAGAGGTGAAAGGAAGAAATTAAGAGAGGTTTGGTGGGTGGGAGGGGGAGGGGAGAGGGTTTAATATTCTAAATGGTGTGGAATCTACACTACTTGTGGATGTGGCCCATGATATGGTTAAGTAGCTTTGTATAAATTTTGAAAGTAATCCTAGTCCCATATCATGACAAACTCGTAACTAGAAAAATATGATGAATGACTTGGCCAAGGATTTCAAAGTGTTGAACCAATCCCATGAGTTCTCACTAACATATAATTTGACCATAGGTTCAATTAATGTTTGTTTAAAATTCCCTTGGAAAATTATGCCTTATGTGATACTATTTGATGAACACCACAAATAGAAATTCATAAAGTGATTTGTAGGGTCCTCTCCTAGCTTACCCTCAAATTTTGGTATATATGAAAGTAAGTTGGTCGACATTGGGGGGCAACTAATTTCATCGGACATTGGATCATTCATTAACTTTTCAGGAAGTAAAATGTTCAAAGAAACCACAAGTAATAGTTTAGGAGTGGAAGTCACCATTTCTCAAGCCTAATGACTATGTGAGGTAGGGTTGACTTGAGGTATGATGGTACCAAGAAAATTCATTCCTAAAATTTATGAGCCTAAAGAGGCTATATAACATGATGAATTTTAAGGTAAAGGTTAATAAGGAGAAGTTGCATGTCCAAGAACACCTCCTACCAAAGGTGGGAGGCCTGGTAGGTAATGACAATGACAAGGTGCATGATTTACCCTATTATTCTTAGTGTGGTGTGCACAAACTAAAAGAGGTTTTCAAATGTGTTATTATGAGTGAAATATACAAATAAACAAAGAAATATGATATGAGTTATTAACTTTTAGTGTGTTCAAATGTTTTGATCAAATAGATTTTCAAAGGTAATAAAAAAAGTGTAATGATTTATGAAGCCCTAAAAGACCTATTATTCTTCCACTCATAAAATAACTGAGCCTTCCAAAAGTTTTTGAGAGTGGGGGTTGATTCCATTAGAAGAAAATTAATGAAGGTTTAAAGGAGGATTATAATAAGGGGCAGTGGGGACCAACCTTGAGTGACTGGTGACACTTCTTGTAGCCATTCAAAACCATCTCTAGTTGTAGTTGTTGCTCAAAACAACTACTTTGGGTGGATTTCCTAAGTCTTAGCTACTAAGCTACCTCTTTATATTGTGGGTGAGGTAAAATCAAAGAGCACACTTGATCATGGAATATCTAAAATTTATTTGGTTGTACATGTCTAAAGTGTTTGTAAGGTGGAATTTGATAATCGTAGATCTCAATAACTTAAAATATGTTTATATCCCGTGATCCCTAATATGACCAACTAATTAATGTTTATGACATTGTTTCTTCCAAAAAGAAGGCATGTATATATCTGGTGACAATTGCTTCCTCTCTTTAAACTAGGTAATGTTTCTAGTAATTCTAAGGGAGATGAAGATGGTCCCAAGTTCTTTGTGATTCCTCTAGATCACTATGAGTGCAAGGGGAAGAACATACTCAAAGAGGGAATGCCACTTCTAGTCCCAAAATAATAATTGAAACTAAAATGCAAGTGCTAACATCATTCATGCGGAACAAAGAAATTGTTTCCTTTTAAGTGGTTAAATGTACCCTAAAATCCTAAATAATATGGAAATTATCAATTGGTGATAATATATTATTATTAGATTCCTCCTTTCTAAAAACACGGAGAAATAATTCTACAAAATTTACAAAATGGGTGATCCATGTAGGTTCCTCTCTCATAGTCACATGAGTCGGTCATCCTACAAATGGAGAGTTGAAGCTCCACATGTTAATTTCTATCATAGTTATATGGATTTTATACATAATGTATAGAAGAAAAATTCTCAAAAAAAAAAAAAACCCCACCTAATGGCTTTTGTGTGCTAATGGAGCTCTCTAGAAAATGTTAGGATGAAATTAACATAGAGGAAAGAGCATAGCAAGCAACATAAATAAGAAAATAATGTAGTGGATTCATCAATATTTGTTATGGAGTTTTTTGAAGAGGTGTTCCAAATTCCACCTGAATGATAGACTGTTACTACTTACACAATTCTAAGAAAAATGGTTAGAATTAAAGACAAACATAATAGAAACAAACAATGATGTATTTAATGATTGATGAAAAAATAAATGAGAAATACACATGCACCAGAAACAAAATGTAAAATGTGAAGCAATGAATCCTTTATTAAAAATGGATGGAGACAATGGTCTACAAAAATACACAAAGGAGAATGTTTTCCTAGGGGAACCCTCTGCTTTCCTCCAACAGAAAATTCTCCTTGGCTCCTTTTCTTAGCTCTCTCCTCAACAAGTAGTAAGCATATCTAATGGTGGCTACTCATAATTTTTAGAGACAATGCTACCAATATTGATTATCAAGGCCACGTTGTTGAGCCAAAAAATTACCATCATTTGACACCCTCCTTTCCTTCCTTTAATTCATTTTTCATTTACTCATAACCATGTATTATCCCTTTCAGTGCTCACATGTGGGATTTAGGCTCAATATGTTTTTCAATATGTTTCTAGTACTTCATTTGATTTTTGATTAACATTAGAAAGAATTAGCATATTATGTATTTACTTTTGAAGGATAACTCATGTGCAGACAAGTTGCTATAGGGTTTTGCTACACATGCTATGAAATCATGTTCACCATAAATCATAGTTGTTGCACATCGCTTTCCATAGATTGAAGTCATTTTGTTGGTTACTCCAACTACTAGGTTCTCATATAGTTGTTGCAAAATAAAACCTATAGCAAGAGGAGATTCAAGTTATTATAAGAAAAGTTCCAAGATGTGCTATCAATCATACTACTCAGGGAAGACAATGGAATATATATTTCATAAATTTAAAGGCATATTTCTCTGTGCTCAAGTGTGCATATTCACTTTTATTATGGATTTAAAGGTCCTCCATATATATGCTATGGACCTAGGGATTTTAATACCATTAATAATCATTTTTGAACATTTTTTGAGCATGTTATTCTAGCCCACATGACTAATTTCGAATTTGACGGGTAAGGGCATCCCAAAATATGTGGGAAGTTAACAAGAATCTTGGAACTATTCTAGTTGTTGTAACTACTTGAGAATCTCTTATCCTCAAGTGGATCTATATTTAGATATTTGTTGTAACCATTTGAGGGCATTCTCTAGTGCATTTATATTTAGCAAATTGTTGTAACCACTCGAGAATCTCTTATCCTCAAGTGGATCTATATTTAAATATTTTTTGTAACCATTTGACGATATTCTCTAGTGGATTTATATTTAGAAAAAATTTGTAACCACTTGAGAATATCGTATCCTCAAGTGGATCTATATTTAGATATTTCTTGTAACCTTTTGAGGATATTCCCTAGTGGATCGATATTTAGTGAATTGTTGTAACCACTTGAGAATCTCTTATCCTCAAGTGGGTTGTTAGTTTCAAGCAATTTTTTTGTATAAAATAGAGTGCCATCTCCATTTGAAGGAAAGGAGTCTTAGAGAAATTGTTCAACTTATGATGGAACATAATCAAATTTCTTTTCTCATATTTCCATTCTCTAGTTTATATGTAGAGTGCTTTAGTTTAGTATGATGGGATAGCTTGTTACTTTATGCTTAGGAGACATAAGCTCACACCAAGTGGATCATGGTAGCATTTTATTCCATTGCATATTTTATTTTCATTTTATGTAATCTTACTTCTTGCATACTATTTCTTGTACTTGTGTATTGTTAACGAGCAAATTATCATAGAATAATTGTTTCTTTTGAAGACAAGTCGATTGATAAGCTAAGAAAAGGATTGGAAGTGCTATCAACTACCTCTATTATTGAAAAATAACCTAACTCTCTCTCATAACTTCTCACTTAGTGTTGCATGAAAAGCATCATAGTTTCCTCTTTTCCAAGAGTAACTTGTTTTTCATTTCATGCAAGTGTGTTTCTTTTATGCAAGTGTGTTTTACTACTAGGATTTCCTCTTTGCAATATAGGTCATTTACAACTTTGGTGAGTATCTTCTTTTTGTGTATACTACACACAGTGCCTCGCAAACTTACTGACCCTAGTTGGACAAAATAAAGTGTACAATGTATCTCAAATTTCAATTGAAATAAAAAGTATATAAATACAATGTCACATGATTTAAAAGAAGAATTCATTTTTGACCTAAAAAGAAGGGTGTTGTTGTTGGTGGTACTTTTTGATCAAGGGGTTTATTTGAAGGGTTTTTTTTTTTGTCGAAAACATTATGAGGTTGTGGAGAACATTATTACAAATGTGATAATTTTGACCTAGAAATCAAAAAGGAAGGAGGAGGGGGAGGTGTTCCTGATAAGATCACTTTCCTATGCAAGTGTGTTTTAATACTAGGATTTCCCTTTTGCAATATAGGTCATTTAAAAATTTTGTGAGGATCTTCTTTCTTGTGTATACTACATAGAGTGTCTCGCAAGCTTACTGACCCCAACTTAACAAAATAAAGTCCGCAATGTATCTACCTAAAAAAGAAGGGTGTTGTTGTTGTTAGTACTTTTTGTTCAAGGGGTTTATTTGAAGGTTTTTTTGTCGAAAACATTATGAGGTTGTTGAGAACATTATTAGAAATGCGACAATTTTAACCTAGATATTAAAAAGGGAGGAGGAGGAGGAGATGTTCCTGATAAGATCACTTTCCTATTTGGAAGTTAATTTGGTGTTTTCTTCCCAAAAAATAAACTTTTAAAGTTTGGGTTCTCAACATCATAATTCTAGCCAAATCTAAATATGTTTATATTGTTAAATCATCCATTTTCAACCAATACATCTCTTTATTTGTAATGATCCCTATTCCCATATTATTAGCTCAACTTAACTTACACTTAAATCTTCTACTTACTTTTACAAATATTTATATTCATTCTTCCCAACATACTATTATAAACCTTTATTTTTTATGTACCAATATTTTCTTTGTACCTCCACATTTGCGTTTCATTTTGTATACTCACTCTATCCCCAGATACTCTATTATTTTAGATAAAATTACATATAAATAATATTTCATTAATATTAATATCTTCGCATTGATTTTTAATTATTCACTTCATTAATCTTTCTCTTTTTCCTCCATATTACTTCAAATTTCTTGTATTAATATTTGGTGATCAAAATTTTCATTTACTTATAATAATTTTCTCAGCAATTTTTGAAATCTATAATTTCACATAAATTAATAAATAATATTTTAAATATTAAATAGACTAGAGTGATAATGATGTTAATAGTAATTATTCATATAATTTATAAATATATAAAAAAATTATATTATTATATTTTATAATTTTTTTAATTTTAATAATATAAAATATAATTTTAAAAATATAGTAAATTATTAATATAATTGTTTTTATTTATATAATATAACTTATTAATTTTAAAAACTATACAAATCATTGTGTTATAATTTTCCATAATTCTTCTAAAAATATATAAATTATCAATACATTATTTAAATTCAAAACCGTATTAATTTTCTTGTGTAAACATGTGAAGCATCATTCTTTTTTCTTTCTCTTATTTTATTTAAGTACAGTGGATTTGATAACTACGTAAACTTATAGATGATTTAATAATTATAAGTCAACACTAATGACATCCAATATATTATTTGATCAATAAGTGACTCCTGGCTCTCCAAAAAGTTTTTTGGAATATAAATATCTTTCCCCAAGGTCACCAATTCCTTTAAAAGCATTTAATATTAATTGGAAATCTAAATTATTTATATAGATACATTGAACATACTATAAAAATGGCAACATCATCATTTTACGTTCAGTTCAATGAATTTGATACGTATCTAAATTATCAGTCATTTTCGATGTATTCTTTCATTAATGAATTATTTATGGTATAAAATAATATTTAAAATTATTTAAAATTTTATTATTTTTGTTTTTTATTTAAAGTGAATTTTAAATATATTTACATAATATTTTATAAATATAATAATTATTAGGGTTTTTCCACAATGCATTATATTAGATATTATTTTGCGATTCAACTGCGTTAAGTAAGTTATTCATTTATGACCATTTCCATGAAAAGTACTCGTAACTTACTAATTTCTCATGATTTTTGAATAGTCCACTTAGCCCTCCTTGCATTGGGTGATGCTCACAGAGGTGAAGAAGTGAGATTGAAACTAGTGAAATAAACCACATATCGTCAATGGTCACTTACCGGGCTTGCACCCGGTAACCATAACTTCCTGAGAGGTCACCCATCCATGGAAATGGTCATAGATGAATGGTTTACTTAACTCAGTGGAATCCCAAAATGATATCTAATATAAATATA
>APFE031601433.1:107695-149419 GCA_000404065.3 Pinus taeda | reverse complement strand
TTATAAATATAATAATATGCATTTATGTCACCAAGTTCAATTAAAAAAAGGAAAAACGACAAATTACTAATGAGAATCATAATACCACAAACAACATATTGCTAGTGAAGATTTTATAGAGCATAATAAGTCCAAAATGAAAATCCACACCAAAACAATAGTACATTTCTTTAATCAAATTAGTTGACAAACAAACACAAAACCTTTAGTATTAATATTATAAATTCATCAAATTGTCTGGTCAAATTTTTAATTGGTTATTTCATTGCTCAATTTTATTTTTTATTTATGTTTCTTTTTAAACATAATCATTGTAAGGTCTCACAAAATGATAACTTAAATAGACACCATAGGGATAATTGGAATTAATAATGATATTTTAAAAATTTACTAAATATATTCTTAACTTAAATAGACACCATAGGGATAATTGGAATTAATAATTATATTTTTAAAATTTACTAAATATATTCTTAGCATAATTGGTTTATTGTCAGGTCAAACGTTTCATCCCTAGTAACACATAAGAACACCATGTTTAAATGGGAAATCCCAACTACTAAGGGAGCCCAACATAAATTATGGAGTAGTGTACATATTTCAAAGTCAATAGTGAAACATTCAAATGTGCAAATTATAGATTAAGTTTGTAGGATATTATCTTCCTTTATCTCTTGGTCATTTTTTTAAAGGGGATTTATTATATAATCTAATTTCACTTTTATTTTTGTTCTTTTAACTGCTTTAATTATTTTTTTCCTTTTACATGGAAAAATTCCTTGTTCTAGCTTCACTTTAATATCTAACTTTAACTTCCCTTCCTTAGACACTACTTTCCAAGTAAGAGAAAATGTCACTGCCCTTACCTTCACTTTAATATCTAAATTTACTACAAATTTGTTAGAAAATGTGTATTACTTCTTTTTCTACTTTTAGGAAAGGTTTCTTCTATTATATTTAATTTTGTCTGTGGTTTTCCATGAATTAACCTTTTTATGGGATTCCATTTGAGACACCTCTTATATTTACCTTCTATATTACTTCTATTCTAGTTTTCTCATGCCTTTTACACATTTTTCATATACTTTGGTCTAGAGTATCAACTTCAACTTATTATACTTGACTTTGTGTAACTTCCTTTAAAAGGTATTTTCTAATTTTGAACTTCTATTCATATTTCATGATATTGTACTTAATATCCCTACTGTGATTATCTAATGCACATATTCATTCAGTTAAGTGGTGTAGCTCCTTTACTTATGCCAAGTTTGATGAACAATGTTGTTGTTGACAACAAAGTTAAGGGAGATCTCAATGTCATGATTTAAGGCATAGAGGAGATGAGAGGAGTGAGGTCAAAAAGAAAATGTGTGCTAGAAACATAAGCAAGATACAAAGGGGGCATGATCTAAGTTAGGAGCATGATTAGAAGCATGAGGAATATCTGAGGCACGAAAGAAGATCTAAGGAAAAATATTAAAGAAACTACAAAATTCTATTATAATGTGGAAACCTGACAAACCCAAAGTCTTTGGGCCTCCATTACTTAACAGACATAAATTTGGTTAATAGTACATGGTACATCTATTGGACCCTCAACTTATCGAGGTTTCCATAAATGCTTGTTCTATAGATTTATCAATATCTCAGTATAATGAACCTCCTAATCATAGCCTTGGTCATGAGGGGCGTTAAGGTTTAGTGCTTAAGGGCTAAATTTCCTTGTTATATTTCCATATCAATGTTTTAGTGAAAGTGGGTAGGTTCATGCTATTCTTGATATCTAATATATGTAGCTCATGGTCACAACTTTGATCATGTGAGTGCTTAAGTATAGCACCTAAGGGTTAAAAGCCATTGGGATATCACCATATTGGTGTTTTATCACAAGGCATGGGCATGTCATTTTTCTAACATTCTAGTTGTTCTCCTAGTCATAGCCCTTAGTCACGTGGTGCTTAAATCTAATACCTGAAAGCTAAAGGCCCCTTGACATATTGGCATATTAGGATTTTGTTAAATCGATGACACTTGGGATTCTCTAATATACCAATAAAAAGTAGCCCTTATCAAATCTCTTTGATGTGGAGAAGCTTTGTTACAGCCCCAATGGCTTAAGTCCTTTGGTATAGGTTTTAACCCTATACAAATAATTGATGCAAACATATTATTAATATAAACTATAAAATATTAAATAGAAAACACAGAAATTTACATAGATATTTTATCTTGGAAACACAAACCTAGGAAAATCGGAAAGCTTTTTTTCCATTATATTTTTTGTATAATGTTCAAATAAAATTGTCAGGCCAGGAGGTAACTCCTCAAATGAATTATGTTTATTCATTAAGATTACTCATGGTTATATACATGGGGGAGTGACTCTTGGGCTTCACCTCCTGATGACTCTTCATTTTCCATTATTTACTATTTACATTATTTACAAGTGTTCACCCAATCCCAATGATTAGGTGTCAACATCCACCCCCCCCTAATCTGAAGGGATGTTGGTGAGTCCAAGCATCGTTCTGAATCTTTCAATTTTTTCTCTTCCAAGCACTTTGGTGAAGATGTTTGCAATCTGCTCATTAGTGGAACAATGGCGTAGATGGATTGTCTTGGCCTCAACATGATGTCGAATCAGATGGTATTTTGTATTGATGTGCTTTGTTCGATCATGGAACTTTGAGTTCTTGGCCAGCTTTATTGCAGAGGTGTTGTCAATCATGAGTGGAGTTGAATGTACTTGTTTTACCTGCAAATCTTCCATAATTTTCCCAAACCACACAAATTCTTTTGTCGCCTCAGCTGTTACCACATATTCTACCTCTATTGTGGAATCTCCTGGAACTGATTATTTGTGTGATCTCCAGGAGACATCTCCTGATCCAAGACTCATAGCATAACCTAAAGTAGATACCCCAATTTCTTTGTCTCCATCAAAGTCTGAATCAGAGTATCCAATCAAGCTAAAGTCACCCACCTATGTATACTTAAGTCCAAAGTCTTAGGTTCCTTTCAAGTAATTTAGAACTCTTTTTACAACAAACTAATGTCCCTCACAAGGCTTTTGCATAAACTTGGAGAGAATTCCAACAACAAATGAAATTCCTGGTCTGGTAATAGTCAGGTAATTGAGACTTCCTACAAGTTGTCTACACTTTGTTGCATCCTCAAATTCTTTTCCTTCAATGGATGTGAGATTTAAGTTTTGTTCCATTGGAGTAGTCATAGGATTGCACTCAGTTATGCCAAACATGTTCAACAGATCTCCAATGTACTTCTTTTGAGAGAGGAATATAGACTTCAGATGTTGAGTTACTTCAATACCAAGATAGTAGTGGACATAGCCCAAGCCAGTCATTTCAAAACCTTTCCTCAATTCCTTCTTTATGGATGCAATGTAGCTCTCATTGTTCCCTGTCATCAAAATATCATCTACAGATACCACAAGATATACAACTGTTTTTCCAACTTTCTTGACAAACAAAGTTGCATCATCAAGATCATAATGTTTGAAGTTGAGTTTCAGAAGATTCTTAGTTGACTTTTCATACCAGGCTTGTGGTGCTTTCTTGAGGCCATACAAGGATTTCACAAGTTTGCATACTTTATGTTCATGTCCCTTCACAACAAATCCTTTAGGCTGGGACATAAAAACATTCCCTTTCAAATATCCATTTATGAAAGCACTTTTTACATCCATTTGATGGAATTTCCAACCATTCTAAGCTGCTAAAGCAAAGAGTGTCTGGATGTTAGCCCATTTTGTTGTGGGGGCAAAAGTCTCCTCATAATCGACCCCTTCCTTTCGTGCAAAACCTTTTTCCACAAGCCTGGCTTTATTCTTGTCAAGTGAGCCATCAACTTTATACTTTCTCTTGTAGACCCAATGGACAATCAACCAACTTCCAAGTGCCATTATTTATCAAGGCATCATACTCCTTTTGCATCGCTTCTTTTCATTCATAATGAAAAGTGGCTTCTTTGAAGGAAGTTGGTTCAAATTCTGTAGATAGATTTAGTTCACAATCATAAGAAACATCCATATCAACAGGTGAATCAAAATCATCTACATCACCTCCATTTGCCTGGTTGAATTTCTTCTTCTTATCTTTCCAACGTCATCAAGGTGAACACTTTCAAGTGTCTTTTTCAGCCACTTTGGGTGACCTTTCTACGATGGTTCAAGCTTCTCAATTGATTGAATTGGGACATAATCAAGATTGAGTCTCCCAATTCTGTCAATCAAATCACTCAAAGTATCATCAGTGGTTGGAATTTCATGTGGTGGAGAGAGTGATTCAGAAGAATATTCAACATATTGATCTAGTATAGGAATCCTCCCTTCAAGATGTGGAATCTGATTATCGAATTCTTGAAATTATTTTGCATGTCTAAATCTTTCCAAGAGATCAAGTTGTCGCTCAACTACATTGTGAGCTTTGGGAGATTCAAGAAAGATTACATCTCTAGATACAACAAAAAATGTATTAACTTCATCATAAAGATGATATGCTTTGGAGGCATTTGAATACCCTAAGAAGATACACTTACGACTCCTTGCACCAAGTTTGTTTCTATGTACGTTTGGTATCAAGGAATAACAGGTGTAAGCAAACACCCTTAGATGCTTTACCGAAGGAATGTGGTCATACCACATTTCATAAGGAGTCTTGTTTCTAATAAGATTAGATGGAGATCTATTCTTTACATATACAACACATAGAACTGCATCAACCCAAAACATAAATTTTACATTCTTGAATAACATGATGGAACGTACCATATTTAAGATTGTCCTATTCATTCTTTCAACTACTCCATTATGTTGGGGATTATAAGGCACAACTGTTTGATGTTTGATCCGATGCTGGCAAAGATAGTTTTCAAATCCATTTGATGTGTATTCTTTTCCATTATTAGTGCGAAGAGAGCCAATATGAGATTGTTCAATCCATGTATGAAAGTTCTTGAATGTTTGAAAAGAATCAGATTTTTTTCTTCAATAAATAAAGCCAACACATTCTAGTGTAGTCATCAATAAATGCCATCATATATTTATTTCCATTTGTAGAAGGAACAAGAATTGGATGACATAAATCTGAATGACTGAGTTCAAGTTTTCTATGCGCTCTGGAATGTGAATCATGAAAATACTATTTTCTATGTTGCCCTAGAATGCAAGCATCACATTGCTTAAGTTTCCTAGGAATTGTAGGCAAACCAATAACACCATTTTTCTTCAACAAGTAAAGGTTGTCATAGTTCAAGTCTCCAAACCTAGCATGCCATAATAAACTTGATGGAAATGTAACTTCATCATATTGATAATTATATGAGAAATTTTGTGCACGAGCAGAGGTACCTTGCATCTTGAGTAGTCTTTATTCTTTTGTCCCCATCATGACAAGTGAGTGATCTGATGCTTTTCTCGCCTCAAACTTTCCATCAAACATATGAATGCAATGTCCTTACTGGAGGATGTGGACCAAGGACAATAATTTTATCCTCATTTGTGGGAGATAAGAAACATCATACAAAAGAAAGTCTAGAAGACTAGGTAATTTGAGCCTGATTGTGCCAAACCCTGATGACTTGAGTTTTGATTTGTCTGCAAAGTATACTGATCCATAAACATTTTCAATAAATTCTTCAAAAGAATATTTTCTAAAATTCATATGGTAAGTTGCTCTTGAATCAAGCAAACAATCGTTTTTCCAAGAAGCAAGTGAAGCATTAAACAAGTCTTCATTTACTCCAATATTATAGTGTGCCACAACATAGTGAGAGGATTTAGATGCTTTACATTTCTCTTTCTCATTGGTTTTACCTTTGGCTTGATTTATTTCCTGCTCAATTTTGTCCAAGGAAACTTGCATGTGGATGCATCATGTGATCCATCTCTATCACAATGTATGCAATGAAGATCAAACTTTTCTCCTTGAGAGTGTGTGCCCCCCTGCCTCTGAAATTTCTTCTTCCTTTTCCTCTTTGAACACCTCTTCCTCTGGAAGAATCTTAAGCATGATTTTTCTTTCTATGTGCAAGACACACGACTTGTTTAGAAGACTGAGGAGTTTTATTCTTCCCAAAAGCATTCTCTCTCTTAGCAAATTTATTCACAAGGGAGTCGAAGGTAATCTCTTTAAGGTCTCCATTTGCTTGCAATGACTCAAGATAATTTGAATAAGTGGGATAAAGTGCCTTGATAAAAGCTATTAGAGGAATGTCTAGTTCAACATTAGTGACTTTGATATTATGCATAATAGATTTTACTTATGATGCTAGAGCAAGAGGATCATCATTTTTTAATTCAAGATTGAACAATTTAATCATCAATTGAACAACTTCAAGCGTAGAGTGTGAGTCATAGAGTTCCTTCAACTTCTGTAAGGCTTCAAAAGAATTTGAAAATGGTGAAATATGGTGAATCACCTCTTCATTTATAGATTCTACAATCAAGGCATAGGCCTTGATGATCTTGTTTTCCCAAATGGCTAATTCCTTGTTTGAGGTAGGCTTTGCAGGTTCATTATCTCCTTCTCCTACACAAACTCCTTTCCACATATCATTGAAAATGAAAGTGTTTTTGATCTTCTAAGACAATTCAGGATAGTTCTCCTTTCCAGTGAGAACCACTCCCACAATAGATATCAATGAATGCATTTTAAAATCTGTGTATTGTAAAAAAATATACTTCGCTTCCAATATATAAAATTTCCACTTGTGGTTGTAAAAACTACAATTCTAATATATATAGCAGAGATATATATGGGGGGGAGGGATTATATGAGGGAGGGCTTATATGAGGGAGGCGAGTTCAGGCTACACAATAATATATATAAAAAAAAATGAAATGTCAGGCATGCGTTATATAAAAAATGCATGTATTAAAAAATATGCCTGGCATGCATTATATCATAAAACACCTGTATTAAAAACCAGAGTTATGTTATTTGGGTCTGGAAACAGCATGTACCAAATACAACGAAGCTATATGTAGTGGTATAGTACCCTCCCACAGTGGTATGTAGTGGTAAAAACCAGAGAATGGGCAACATATTATTCAATGTGGTGTTAGAAGTGGGATTGGGAGCGTGGAAAAACGCAATGTAAAAACCTGGGAGCAGATTAGTATGGAAATGTGGTATGGGCATGGAGTATGGATTATTGGAGTATTGGCATGGTATGGTAGTGCACAACATAATCTAAAATGTAACACCAAATGACAGTTTTAGTCCTGCATTATCTATTAACACAAACCGGTGGTATACAATGGCATTCATATATGTTATAAAACAAAGGTATAACTATGATTTGGACAGTGGTATGAAATAAGTGCTATGAAGAAATGTTATATGGACAACACTATATGGTGGAAAATTTTTATATAATGGCCAGCGTTAGGAAGGAGGCAGTGTATGGAAGGTGGGTTCAAGCCTCAGGAGCATGGGAGAGGTGTCAATTCTGCAAAATAGGTAGAATATAGGTAGAAGGGAGTTACAAGGGAAAAGAGGGAAGCCAAAATAGAGCTAGCTCTAATACCATGTCAGGTTAGGAAGTAACTCCTCAAATGAATTGTGTTTATTCATTAAGGTTACTGATGGTTATATACATGAGGGAGTGACTCTTGGGCTTCACCTCCTGATCACTCTTCATTTTCCATTATTTACTATTTACATTATTTACAAGTGTTCACCCAATCCCAATGATTAGGTGTCAAAAAAAATATATACATGCAACATGAATTGTCAACCCAAGCGTAGTTCCATAAACGAAAAAAAACATGTGCAAAACCACCATGCACCATAAAACCACTTTCAACAAAACTGTGGGGAAAAAAACCACAAAAAAAAACAGATAAAATTCCCATTTTTTTTCAGGGGTGATGCCACCAACCCTATGCACGAAGAATCCTACCCCTCTGCATACCCCTCGCCCCCCCGACTAAGGGGGGTTGAATATCCCCCTTTGTGACTCTCCTTTTCTCATAGTGCATGTAAGTTGTGCATTGAATACAACACATACCGAACACTCAACATATCGGTAAACCACCATATCCACATATTCAACAAAGGCCTAGTTTTTCTGATATCTTGATATGATTTGGCACTCAATTACAACCCTTGATTGCAAGGAACTTAAGATTTATCACATAGAGCTAGAGGCCCTAAATTTATTTGTTTTGTAATAGATTCTTAGTGTTGACACATTTGGGTGATTTCTTTATATTCTGAGGAAAAGTGAAATTTGGTGTTTCACATCCTCAAAACCCCCTATCATGACATTTGTTAAAGTGTGTGTCAAAAAGTGAAGCATTGTCACTCAGGACAATTGTTAGAAACAACATAAACTAGGACACTACTAAGAAGGGGGGGAATCATTAGTGTGGCCAAATTATAGAGTTCTTCACATATTTCACTTCTCAATCACTTCAACAATTATTCATGGATCAACAACACAACTCAATAATGTAGAACATAACATCATAAACATCAAGCACATGAGAAACATATAACCAAGACAACAATATTCTATTTATTACAAGATTCAACTTGATTAGATCATTTCCCCACAAGATACTACTTGTAGGTTTATTAACTGCTACTAAACAAAATTTCTATCCCTGCTCATTTATCAATCCTCACTGAAAGGGAATCTTGTTAATGCTTGTTTATTAGTCTCTATTGAAAGGGACTCTTGCCCCTATTTGTTTATCAGTATCTGCTAAAAGGGACTCTTGACCATGCTCATTTATCAGTCTCTACTAAAAGGGACTCTTTCCCCTGCCCGTTTGTTAGTCTCTGTTGAAAAGGACTCTTGCTCCAGTAAGTTTATCAGTCCTTGTTGAAAGGGACTCTTTAACCTACTCATTTATCAGTCTCTATTGAAAGGGACTCTTATCGCTGCTCATTTAATAGCACACAATAGAGGAAGCTACTACTCATGATCTGCAAGCTACCACTTGATAGCCTTGTTGATCCAACTTTCATCCATTTTCAAACTCAAATCAATAGGCCACTTATGCCATCAACAAATAAATCTTGCTCACTACAACTGCTCACTAAATCCACCATACAAACACCTTCAACAATCTTTGATTACTGAAGAAAACACCTTCAATAATGTATGATTACTGTTTAAAAAATCAAACTATATACACTTGCATCATTAATCACTAATCCATTCTTTTCCTTCTCAAACACCTTTGATACACCAAGATTTCTCTTTGATTCACCTTTCATGCATACCCAAACTATTATGCATCATGTTGCACCAACAACTCTCATTACTCCTCTCTGCAACATTTTAATTATACTACTCAAATTCTACTTATAAAGAATTCTGGACTGAAATTTTCGAATTGGACTTTAGTTATCTTGTTTGTCAAATCTTTGCATGAGTCTCTAAATTTTGCATTTTTGTTGTTCATTTTTGTCTTCTTCATCTACTCTTAAGTTCTCAATATTCGATTTGCATTTATGGGCTCAATTTCTGAGTTAAACTGTTGATTTTACGCATTTTGGGATTTTTTAGAATTTAACTATAACATTCTAATTATGGCAAATCTCCAGATTTATTAGAAGTGCCAAATCCGCTTCTTAACTTTCTATTATGCTATGCATGCATTTAACAATTTGTCATTATGTTTGGCTTTAACTACCAAACTCCAAGAGCTATTGTCTCATTTGTCCGTGAAAATATATTACATCTTCACTTATTCCCAAAATAACTGTTGACCCATCCATGTGTCTGCCCAAGGCACTTTACTATAGGCTCAAATCCTTTTTAATATGTGTTGCTAGCAATGCTACCAAATAAAACTCTTAGTCCTTTTTAATTTTACTATAAAACATTGCCAATTCCGCCTTATTTTTCTTATCTCCTTTCATGTTGGAATCTTCTTGCTTTCCTTCTATAGGACTTGGTCTCCATAACCACTAGTTTAAGGCTTGAGGCACTTAGACTGTTTAAGCCCTTCATGGGCCAAAATTCTTTATTAATGGATTCGCACCATTGGCCTCACTTCTACATGAAATGACCATGGGAAAGACACTTAACTACCTTAAGAGTCTCCACGACTCATTATAACCTCCATGTTGTTGGTTTATTTTCTTCATGAAATGACCATGAGTCGGGGCTTAGCCCATAGCCCCTTCTATCCATGCACATTGCCTTGCTCTCTCTTTATAAACCACTAGGTTCTATCTTCCGTGTCGGCGTCTCCCATGGGACCACCCGACTATGCTTTGATTTGTGTCGCTTGCCATCTTGTCTATCTTCTATGTCCTAACACCTGCTGCCTAACCCATTCCTTTTGGACCCTCTTATTAACCATCAAGGTCATTCCTATGGGACGAGCTATCCTATGGGGTCCTCCCAACCTCAATCTCATTTGTTTCCACTCTACCAACTTATCAATGCCTAATGTATCCTGGCTCCTTCTGCTCGACGCTACCTTTCTGTGCACTATTAGAAAACTTCTTGGCTTTGTCCAGCAGGATGATATCATTCTGACATCACCTGTGTTATGTGTCGAACTATGATAGGTGACATGCATCACTCAAATATGGACCCTTTGGGTACATGAAATTTCCAAGTACAAATGCCACGTGTCCACTTCTAATTGGACCACATCATTGTGACTTCATCAACCACTGTCATCTCCTGAGAGCCAATAATATGCTGCCACCTTTCCTCTGTAAGAGAGGAGAGAGAAATTGTTCCCGAGACCTTTTTTTAGCAATTTCCCTTGTTAATAAAAAGACCATTGGGTTCAACAAACCAACCTTGACACCACTCCATTTTGGTTTGTGGTATTATGGGGAGTGGTCCTGTAGTTGTTCTCTATCATTAACCTAAGTGATCAGTGGTATGGGAAACCACCTCCTCATGCCTCAAGGCCTCACCATACTTCCATCTGTAAGGATGTTGGAATGTCATTGTGTGTCCCGATGACTATCTCTTGGTGCTTAACCTTGTGCTTCCTATACAATTTTCTGGGCTCTCCCTCAACAGGCTAAGTTGTCGTAGTGGGGACGTCCCATTCGACTGCTCATTAGTTGTTGCTCTACTCTTCTTTCCCGGTGTCCTATATTCTAGTGCTTAAAATTCTGCGTGTCATTTTCTAACCTTCAAGATACACCTGCTAGGTTGCCTTCACCGAGCCAGGCTATAGTGTGGGCTCCACGTATGACCAATGGAAATTTGCTCTAGTGTAGGAGGACATAAGCAATAAGAAAGCAAGTCCCATCACCAACTCCAGCCTCAAGAGTTTTGGTGTTTGGAATTGATTTGCAAGAGTCCCACCCATGTTCAAATCTCTGGAGGCATCACCCATACGCTTGTATTGTAGGAGGATACAAGCAATAAGAAAGCAATTCCCATCACCAACTCCGGCCTCTAGATTTTTGGTGTTTGGAATCGATTTGCAAGAGTCCCACCCATGTTCTACTGTTAATGCCAGATATTCTTGATCCACCTTTGGTTGCTCTACTTAGTTTTTCGATGGGTTTGTTTGTTTTTCCAAACTTGGCTATGTGCCAAAAGTGTCTCCAACCACCTCTTTAACTTGAGTCAAGCAACTTTGATTAACTCTATCTTTTAAACTAGGAGGCTATTCTTAGACTTCTATATATTGTTGGAAAAAAATTTCAGAGCTCTTCCCATCTAAGTGGGTTTCACCTACATCTAAGATGATCGACTAGACAAGGAATGGTTCCAAAATATTTGCACCTTCTAATTTCATTTGCCACTCTTTTCCATTGGCTTTACCAACTGCAATGATTTTTCCTTTGCCATTAAGGAAAACATAATTCCAACAATCTCCCTCTTTAGCATTGGTGGAAACACCAAAATAAAATAAAAAATCTTTAGTAAAATATAAAAAAATTCTTTAAGTACTTCTCCCCATGAGATGCACTTCTCTTATCCTTAATTGTTTCTGTTGTTGCTAGTATCGTTGTTGTGTTAGATCTGGTTTGATTACCATCTAGCACACCCTCTCATTATACCCCATATGTCAACGATATTTCTCTATCATGTTGATCCTGTGGACTTAGAAACTTCACCTTTATATGTTGAAAATGAAACAATTGTATTTCTTCCTCTTAAAGGAAGAGCTAGTGGAGGGAGGCAATAGGCACAATTCCCAATCTTTGCCTCAAATACTCAAATTGTTCTCTAGGAAGTGGATTATTAAATATATCAACAAATTTCTCTTTTGTAGGAACATACTCCTGCTTCACAATCTGATTTACATCTTACTCTCTCTAGAAATGATACTTGATGGGGATATGCTTTGTTTTGGAGTGAAAAAACTAGATTCTTGGACATGATGATTTCATTTTTGTTATCAAAAATAATGGGAATAGGCTGATCATAGAACACATGTACATCTTGTAAAGTTTTCTTCATCCTCAAAAGTTGAGTACAACAAGAAGCTACTACAATATATTATGCTTTAGTTGTAGATAAGGAAATGGAAGTTTAAGAAGCTACTACAATATATTATGCTTTAGTTGTAGATAAGGAAATGGAAGTTTTATTCTTGCTCAGCCATGTGACTAGACATTCTCCAAGAAAAAACCACCACTCGTTCTCTTTCGATAATCTACGTCACCTTCCCAATCAACATCAATGTAAATAGTAAATGAAAAACCTTTACCTCTGGGGTACCACAATCCATAATCCATTGTTTCTCTAAGATATCTAAGAATCCTCTTGGCCACAAGTAGATGATTTTTATGGGAGCTGCTTGGAATATTCCAACTATAGCAATGACCTGCATGATATCTAGTCTTGAGGATATTAAATATAAGAGGCTACATATAAGAGATATTTAAAGAGTCTGGTCCACTCTTGGTGTCTCATCAATCTTGGTAAGTTTACAACCTATCACCATTGGTGTGCTCACTAAAGAGCATTCTTCCATGCAAAATTTCCTTAGTACATCTTTCAGATACTTGCCTTGAGAGATGAATATTCCTTTAGGGCTCTGTGCAATTTGCATTCTAAGGAAATATGATAGCTCTCCAAGCATGGACATCTCTAATTTTTCCTTCATATCAGTTGCAAATTCAATGGTTAAGAGATATAAATCACTGGCAAAGATGATATCATCAACATATACTACCACCACAATAACTTTTCCATCCTTTTCTTTGACATTTATGTTGATGCCAGTTGTGCCCCTTTTAAATCCACACTTGAGAAAGTAGTTTTCTATCTTTGAATTCCAAGCCCTAAGGGCTTTCCTAAGACCATACAAGGCTTTCTTAAGTTTGCAAACATAATTTAGTTTCTATGTCAGCGCAAAACCTTCTAGATGCTCTATGTATACTTCCTCCTGTAATTCTCCATTGAGAAAGGAATTAATATTTGACATCCATTTGATAGATTTCTAATTTCTTAAAACAAGCATATGCCAAAAACATTCTTATTGCTTATAATCTAGCAACAGGTTTCATCAAAATCTAGTCCCTCTATTTGAGCATAGCCTTTTCATACCAATCTAGCCTCATTTCTTACCAGTTCTCCATGATCATCACATTTATTCCTAAAAACCAACTTTGTGCCAATGACATTCCTATTAGCAGGTCTTGGAACAAGTTCCCAAGACTGATTTTTTTCTATTTGGTCCAATTCTTCATTCATTTCTTTTAACCAATATTGGTTTTTACTAGCTTGTACAATATCATTTGGTTCCTCCATGGACAACATGGAAACATGTGCTTGCGGAGGGTAACTTAGCATTTTCCTTCTTGTATTCACACTAGTATTTAATTTACCAACAATTTTATCAGTTGGGTGGTGTTTTTGTACATACCTTGAGGGATATTGTGCTTTAGGACTAGAGGGTTCTTCAACATCTCCTTGTATAGGTGACTCATCATGTTCCTCAATGTTGATTGGTTCAAAAACAATGGTTTTTGCTAGTTGTTTCTCTTCATGTTCAACATGTTCATCCACCGTGACATTAACACAGTCAATGATCCTCTTAGTGTTTTTTCTATAGCATCTATATCATCATCCTCTAATCGTGCTCCTTTCACCACTATGTCTGATACCAATTACCAATTGGAACAACATAATAACATTCAATCCATTAATCATATCGACAACTTAAGATAACATTCAGCAAAACCATTACCCTATATCATGTAACACACAACTGATACCAATTAATGATAAAAATTGTCAATGGTTAATCTGATATGCAAATATTGGCTTGAGTATTACTCCCCTTGTGGCCATGTTTCCTCTTTTCATTAGTAATCTACAAACAATACTTGCATTAGTAGTAAATAGATCATCACCACCTATTTGTCAATCTGATTAGAAAACAACATTCAATACTTCTCTTATCCTTCAAATGAATTCCTTTGTATGTTCCTTTCTGCTCCTTGCATATGGCCTTTATTGCTTCTCTTGAATCCATTCTCTTCTTTTCAATGAAAAGGAACAAGATATCTACTCCCCCTAAGTAAATTATCTTCTTTTTTCTTCCACACTTGGATATGACCTGGTTTCTTGCATTGGTTTTCCTGACTACCTGACTGTCTACCATTTCTTGAGCATTTAGACCACTGATTGTTCTTCTTGTTAGTACCAATCAAAGGAAATTTGTAATTTACCTCTTTCTCTTGTTTCTCACTATCTGTGCCTACTTCCTTATTGTATTGGAATGAAAAGCCAACAGAGCTAGTACTCCTTTTGTCTTATTGGATTCTCTTCCTACTGCAGGTTATATAAGAGAGCTCAACTATAGGAATCTCAGCCCTTGATATGTTATTATTTTGCTCATAATCTTCAAATCTAAATACTCATCTATGTTGCCTCCATACACCACTTGATATGCCTATCTTTTGAGCATTGAAAAAACTCCTGCGCAGTTCTCTTTTCTTGCTCTCATCGTAATCCATGCCTCTAATTGTAGTGTTCTGAAAAGAGGTTTTCTTGACAAATTTGCATGTAGCGTATTTATGCCCATAGTTATTACACTTGTAGAATTTAACATTATTCAATAAGGGGGAGAATGAATTATTTATCTTACCAAAGCTTCCTCTTGTCCAATGTCATGGACTAATACTTGTTCTCTTACTATTATTGGGACATTTGTCATATTACCTTTGAGAAAAAAATGCTCTTTGTGCTTGCTTGTTCAAATTTCTCTAAACAACTCATGGCTGTGGCTGAAATCGAGCATTCCACCTATGCTTCTTCACCTTCATTTTCCTTTCTAAACACTTTGATCTAAAGTGCCTTATGTTGCTACAATAAAAACATATAAGTAGCAACATACCTTTAAATTGATTCTTGGAAGTCCTTGTATCTCCTTTATGCTACCCTCTTTTCTCTACCATTGTAGTGTTGTTGGATATGTTCTTGACAAATATGGAGGGTCTATTTAATGATGCTTCTCTATCACTTTCATCTTCCAACATTATCTCATCTTAAGAGGAATAATGGTTGATCTGAATGTCTTCAAATGTTTTAGAATTATTTGCATGCTTCTGAAGATTCATCAATTACTCTTTTAATGCTCTATTCTACTTCTCTAGATCCCTATTGTTGATTTTTATTTTCTTTATCTCCTTAAGACCTGATATGAGCTTCTTCTTCAAATATATATCTTCAGTAAGATCTTCCAAGTCACTAGAGGAGAAATGGGATCCACAACAAGAGTCATTTTTAGTCACATCGTGTTCAAGGGTTTGTTCCCTTGATGAATCTAGGGATTATTTTACTAAAATACAAGTTTTCCCTTCTTCCTCTTCACCATAGGTGGACCCATTATCTTCTTGATCATTATCAAGGTTTTCTATTACTATCAAGGTGGTCATTTATCCACTAAAATTCAATGAGCAACTCTCACTATCACTAATACCTTCAGGAGAGAAGTTTGAATATAAATGGCCTACTGTGTGATAGTAGAAACAAAACAAGAAATTACTTGTAGATTGCATCTCCTATGGGTGTCGATCATCGACTTGTCTTATTGATACAAAAGAATCATCATCTGATTCATGATCTTCAATTCTCTTTGAATCTTTGACTGCTTCATCCTCCATGGAAAGCCTCTTGACATCACATGCAACTTGCATGTCTACTTCATAGACGGAATGAAATTTATCCCACATCTCCTTGGAAATTTTAAAACAAATTAATTTTTCAATATTCAACTTAGACAACTCTCTCATGATTTCCTTCCTGGCTTCTTTATCAAACTTATCATTTATTATTCCATACTCGACAGATAGTGTTATAGACATATTTGGGAACATCAACCCCAAACTTATATTTCGATGAACTAGGGCTCATCAACCCCTAAAAGAGTTGTTTCATACCCTAAAGGAACTTAGTCATCTGAGTGCATCATTCCCCAAAAGCTCCATTTCAAAAATCATCCAAAAAGAGCCTAAATTGGACCATACTGATAAATTGTGATGCATACTGATGGGTACATTGTTAGGGTGTGATGCATACTATTTAGGCCTTCTATAGGGTGCGATGAGCAAGGATGGACCAATTTCCGAGACCATTTGTTAGTTGGTTGCTCATGGAATCTTTTAGAAACTTCTTTTGTGCCACTTGCCTCTCTGAATTCACCCAAGGATGACCAAGGGAATTAGGAAACCATCTCCAATTCCTCTCTCTTGTGGAACCAATTGTAACAAGTGGAATGACACTAATAAAACCCCATGGATGACTCAAACCCTTGCAAACATCTATAAAAGGATATCCCATCCAAGAGATCAAGACGCTGGAGTGTTGTGAATTGCAAGTAAGTGTTGATAGTTTGTAATTGAGGAGAGAGCATTGTATTCTTGTTGGTGTGATCTTGCTATTTCATGAGGTGAAGAAGGATTGAAGCTGGGAGGATGGTGCTGGATCAGACAACTGGGTTATAATTATCCTTTCTATTAATAAATCTCTTCAAGTTTTCTCCCATATGATTGTGCAATTGTGATTGCTATAATTTTGTTCATTATATATCTGATTATGTAATGTTTATGTTGTAATAGATCACGGTGCTTTGACAGTTCTTTGTTGCTGTACTTGTGCAGGTACTCTCCAAGAGTGTTAAGTACGGGGAGGAGTTGCAGGATCTACCAAAGAAGAGAGAGATAAAGCAAGGGATTAAGCAGAAGTTCCAGGTTGGTTCCACTATCATTCTCTTATCTATTACACGTAGGAAAAATCATTGAATTGCTTTAAATTGTTGTTTCTGGGGTAGCTGCCAAACCTAGAGGGTTAGTCATTTGCCAAGACACTAATTTTCGCAGAAACAGATAGAAATGCATCCAAATCAAGAGCTTACAAGTCGATTCTCATCCTTACCTTCCAAGTTGTATAATTTGATCCCATCAAAAAAGGATCTCCATCTTAGGTAATCTAATCTTGGTTCTCCATGATCCCTAATCTTCCTTCCAGCTGTTAAATTGGTCCTGAAGAACACTTGAATACTAATTGTTAGAAAAAATGGAAACCAAAACACT
This sequence comes from Pinus taeda, assembly GCA_000404065.3. Lineage (NCBI taxonomy): Eukaryota > Viridiplantae > Streptophyta > Pinopsida > Pinales > Pinaceae > Pinus > Pinus taeda. Next base: position 131,915 of record APFE031601433.1, on the reverse strand, counting down.
ATTAAGAGGGGAGGTAAATCAATAGTGTGGCCAAATTATACAATTCTTCACAAATTACACTTTTCAATCACTTCAAAAATTATTCATGGATAAAAAACACAACTCAATCATGTAGAACATAGCATCATAAACATCAAGCACATGAGAAACATATACAAAAGACGCTAATATTCCTTTTATTATAAGCTTCAACTTGATTACACCATTACCCCACGAGATACTACTTGTTGGTTTATTAGCTGCTACTGAAAAGAACTTCTATCCCTACTTGTTAATCATTCTTCACTGAAAGGGACCCTTGCCCCTACTCATTTATTAGCCTTTGTTGGAAGGGACTCTTTCCCCTACTCATTTATCGATCTCTGTTGAAATTGAATCTTTCCCCTACTCGTTTATTAGTCCTTTTTGAAAGGGAATCATTCTGATGCTCGTTTATCAGTCTCTGGTAAAAGGGACTCTTGCCCGTTCTTGTTTATCAATCTATATTAAAAGGGACTCTTGCCCCTACTCATTTATTAGTCTCTATTGAAAGGGTCTTTTTCCCATACTCGTTTATCCATATCTGCTAAAAGGGACTCTTGCCCCTGCTCATTTACTAGCACCCACTACAAGGCATTACTAGCCCTAATATGGAAGCTACCACTTTCTAGCCTTGTTGATCCATATTTCATCCATTTTCAAACTCAAATAAATAGGTCACTTATGTCATAAATAAATAAATCTTGCTCACTACAACTACTCACCAAATCCACCATGCAAACACCTTCAACAATCTTTGATTACTGATGAAAATACCTTCAAAAATCTCTAATTACTAATGAAAACACCTTCAACAATCTTTGATTACTGATAAAAACATCAAACTATATATACTTGCATCATCAATCACTAATCCTTTCTTTTCCTTCTCAAACACCTTTGATACACAAAAGTTGTTCTCTGATTCACCTTTGATGCATACCTAGACTATTATGCATCATGCTGAACCAAGAACACTCATCCACACACTCCTCTTTGTAACCTTTTAATTTTTCTACTTGAATTTTGGTTATAAATAATTATGGACTGATATTTTTGAATTGGACTTTAGTTATCTTGTTCTTCAAATCTTTGCACGAGTCTCTAATTTTTACCTATGTCTTGTTCATTTCTGTTTTCTGCATCTTCTCTAACTTCACAACCTTTGATATGCAGTTCTGGGCTTGGTTTATGAGTTAAACTACTAATTTTACTTATTCTAGTATTTTGTAGAATTTAAATGTAACTTTCAAATTCTGGTGAACCTTTAGATTTGTCACAACTGCCAAATTTGCTTCTTAATTATTTGTTTTGTTATCCATGCATTTAACACTATTCATTTATGTTTGGATTTAATTTCCAAACTCCAAGAGTTGTCATCTCAATTGGCCATGCAAATATATTACATCTTCACTTATTCCCAAAATAGTTTCTGACTCATCCATGCGTGTGCCCAAGGCACTTTACTATAGGCTCAAATCCTTTCTAATATGTACTTCCAAATAAAACTCTTGGTCGTTTTTAATTTTATTATAAAATGCTTCCAATTTCAAAGTATTTTCCTTAGCTCCTTTCACGTTGGAACCTTTCTGATTTACTACTATAGGATGAGGTCTCTGCAACCACTAGTTAAATGCTTCAGGCACTTAGCCTGTTTAAGCCCTCCATGGGCAAACATTCTTTATTAATGGATGTGCACCATTGGTCTCATTTCTATGTGAAATGACCATTGTAAAGCCCTCAAATTCCCTAAAAGTCTCCGTGACTCATTATCACCTTTGCGCCCATGGTTTCATTTATACGCGAAATGAAAATGAGTTAGGGCTTAGCCCGTAACCCATTCTATCTTAGGGAATTACCTTGCACCTTATTTGTAAACCATCAAGGTCTATCTTCCTGGCTAACATGTCCCATAAGGACTATTTGCATGTGCTTTGATTGGTGTCACCTGCCAACTTGATTGTCTTCCATGTCCTGGCACCCATTGCTCAATGCATTCCTTTTGAACCCTCTTATTAACCCTCAAGGTCATTCCTATGGGATGAGTTGTCCTGTGGGATCCTCTTGACCTCAATATCATTTATTGTTGTTGGATTTGTGTTATATTCTACGTGAAGAAACTAAAAGAATTTGCGGTTAAAGGTAAGAAACAACTGCTTTATAGGTTTAGAAAGTCTTTGTATGGGTTAAACAGTCACCAAGGATGTGGTAGTAGAAATTTGGTACATATATACGGGGACTAAGCTTCACAAGAAGCAGATCGTATCACTATGTGTATTTTAAATTAATTGATGACAATGTTATTTATTTGGTCTTGTATGTGGATGATATGTTGCTGATTGGAAATGACAAAGAAATTATCAAGGATTTGAAGACCCAATTTTCCTCCAAATTCAACTTGAAGGATCTTGGTGATGCAAACCATATTTTGAGCATGGAAATCAAACAAGATTAGGCGAAGAGGAAGCTTTGGTTAAACTGGATGAAGTATGTTGAGACAATATTGTAGAGGCTTAACATGCAGGATAGTAAATCGATGAAGGTTCCTATTCCTATAGGTTTAAAGTTATATGTTGAGCAGTGTCCCAAGGCACAAGAAGAGGAAGAGGACATGTCTAGTGTGATGAGCACTAGTATTGCAGTAAGGATGCTGCAATTCCTGGGACTGTCGACTTTACTTCATCAACCCACGGTTCGTACAAGCTTGGAGGTGACATTGTTGTATACACAAATATATGTAATTGGTATACTCTTTTTCGCTGCTGAGCTGGGGTGATAGACCACTAGGGTTTCTCAAACCAATCTTCTATTGACTAGAAGAAGTTTGATTACCAACTTGGAGAAGATAAATTTACCCTAATTGGAAGAAAATAAATGTTGTCTATTGCATGAAGGAAAGACTGAAAGAAATGCTTGCAAAATAACATGAAATCCTCTATCTACTTGCTAACATACTTTTCTTGCAAAAGAACCCTACTCTTCTTATCACTACAATGTTACTATCAAAACTATCCGCAAATGCAACCAAACTAATTAACCCTACCAATACTTGCAAATTAACAACACCAAAATTAGTTTAGCTCTAACTATGAAGATAACCTAAGCATACATATACAACAAGAGGAACCTCTTCTGCTAGGATTGAGCCCTAACCCAAGAGCTTCAGCCCTCTAAATCAACTTAGTGTTGGTTCATGGGAATATTGCTCATTTTCATTAAAGAAATCAGAAAAAACATAAGAATGCTTGGTTACAATGCTTCAACTCAAAAACTGCTTAGCTATCTTGAACAAAAAATATGAATCCTAATGAGGCTCTAGGCCTCTTGATTTAAACCACTGAAGTTACCAACAACTTCCTTAAATTTAATGAGGCTTGGCTCCAATCTCGAGATCAACTGGTCTTCCACTATCACTGGCTTGGCTACCAATGAACTTCATGACTCAGATGCTTACAACTTTGAGCTAATGATATTTGAATGATGAATCTTTGAGTGAGTGAGGAGTTAAGGATGGAGATCCTGTCTCCTAGAATCCCTCTTTCTTGTCTCCATTCGAGTTGTTGTACTTTAATTAGCCAAAATTTGCTCCAAAACCTGCAATCAATGCACATCAGACCGCTAGACATGACATCTCATCTTTACTCTCATCATTAATAAAAACATAATTAAAAAATGTAAAGAATGATGAGAAAAGTTGATTTTAGTAATTTGGAGGTGCATTAAGGTCCATATAATTTACCCAGTGCACAATTTTCGAGAAATCAGCATCCATCACCTTTTTGAATTTTATCGATATCTGTGCATCCATTTAAAAATTTATTCCATGAGGAGATGCATATGGATGATGGTAACATGCCCAAGCAATTTCAACAAATTCCAGGGCATAGTTTCCAAGAAAGAGGCCTCCATCACCTTCAACCATTTTTAGTTTTTCTTAGATTCATGCATCTATTGCCCAAGATGTTTTTATGGGGAGGTGCATAATGATTGTTGAAACATGCTTAGAAAATTTCAGGTCAATCCATTCTATTGTTTGGGAGATATGGACAAAACAAGTCAGTTACAAGAGGCTACCTTGAACAACTACAGGAACATCGAAAGAAGCTACAAGAGGAAATATGATGGAGAAATGGGTCAAAAGGTCAGGTATTCTTTAAGGAAGGTTGATATGGGTCCCCCAACACCTGCACATCAACAAGAAGACAACCCATCAACAAAATGAGATCAACAAAAAATAAAAAGGTAGTCAAGAAGATGTACCTGAGTCATTAGTAGCATAGCAACATCATCTTATCAACAACATGCATGTCTCTCCAACAACCATCAGGTAGGTACATGTATGAAATATTCTTGATCTCTTCTCTTCAGCATATTATAGTTAGAAATGTGTTGTTAATGCATGAGAGATGAGGTTTTATAAGCTAAGGATGGGTCAACAATCTCAACCACCTTCAACTAGTTAATTTCAGCTCACTCATTCACTCATGCAATGTGGAAAAGTGAAATTATGAAGGGTGATTATTTCAAGGAATGGGGAAAACAGTTAAAACAAGAAATTTTTACAAAGGCCAAGTCGCCACAATAATACAAGCCCTACATCCACTTCATATTCACTATCTATCCATCCTTAATCCATCCCATTTCATAATTTCAAGAGCAAACCCTACACTCTATCTCACCCTGAAAATTTCTTGAAAAAAAACAAACAGAGCATCCTCTCCATTTTCACAAACCTACACTACTCCCTATGAGCCCTAGCATCATCCTCCAAAACCTCTACATCATTTCTCATCACTCCCATATAGTTAAAAGACTTTGAAAGAGAAGGAATGGCTGCTACAGGAAGACAAAATGTTGCTACAAGAAGGATGAAAGGAACAAGAATGTTGCAACTCCCAAGGCTACCGACTTTAATTATCAACCCGGGGTTCGTACAAGCTTAAGAGGTATTGGCACTATATGTGCAACATACAATGTGTACTTCCTTTTCTATCATGATGTAATGGAGTGCATGTACTGAAATCAAATCCTAAACTAATTATAGAAAATGAATTGCTCGAAATGGAAACCCTAACCTATTGCAAGACATAAAGTCCAAGGAAAGAAACATATTCTAATTGCATAAATATCATGAACTAAATATAAAAAAAAAAACCTAACTTAACCCTATTTATCACATGTGATTATTTAAACTAACTGAGCATGGAATCTTATCTAGGGAGTACTAAGTGCTACATGCATGTGCTAATTAAGAAATAAAAGGAACTATTTTTCTTTCTCTTTTCATTTTATAAATGCAAATGCTAATATTTCCCTATTCTTTGGTAGGGGAGACAGGTGTGAAGGAAGTGGGGTATAATGGTTTTGATGGGTTGGAGGTCAAGTAGAGGCCTAATGCCAACTTCAATGATAATTTTTCTCAATTTGAGCTCAAAACAAACCGCTACAGGAAGTACTAGTTCCTATAGGATCCCCTGTTTTATTACAAGAATGGTATGAAAGCTTAGGAAGTGGTCCAGAAGGTGGAATGGAGCTTGGGAAAGGTGGATAATGGAAGAATAAGGCATGGAAGTGGTGGACACTACCCAAAACTCAAGAAAGGGCTTCAAGATGAGCATATTGTCTCAATGGAAATGGAAATTTTTGCTTATAAAACAAGAATTCAGATTGAGATTTTAGTGGATTTTGGAGACATGGGTGGATGAGGCTTGGATGAGGTGAATGAGATGAGTTCTCCCTACAATGTAGAATATCCTGCAACAACACACATTATTTTCTGCATCTATCCACAAATTCATCTATACATGGGAAAGATTTATTAAATAATGGAAAATTACTAGTCTAAAATCTAGAAATTCAAGAACTAGTGAGCTAGTAAATCTATCAAATGCCTAACCTAATCAAGTGAAAATGCAACGGGGTAATTGTTTTTATTAAATAGAATATTTTTTTTATCTAATTCAAGTGGAGCCAACTCGATTGAAGCTCATTAGCATGCTCTAAAATAGCAAAAATTTACTGTTTTTTGCCACAAAGGAGTTCCAAAAATCTAGATTTGGGAATAAGAAAACTAATCTAGGTAGCTCAATGATCACTATGACCTTCCAAATATTTTCCAAGGATGAATTGATGCTTGTTATCCTACAAAAGGACTTACATCAACCATTTAACCCAATCCTACAACAAGAAATAATTAATACTAAATGCAGAAATAGAAAGAACCAAGAACAAGAGATGCATGCGAATAAGAAGTGAAAAGAATACAAACAAATGATACAAAAGGGCTATGAGGCTCCTACGATGGCCAAGCCCAAGGAAAATCAGAGACCTGTGGAGGAGAAAAATATTTAGAAGTTGAACATGACACCAATATTCATTATTTTCATTAATACAATTACATTCCTGCAAGAAAATACAATGGAGTTGTAAAAATACGAGTTCTCTCCACAAGAAGACTAATCAAAATCTACCATTAGAGGAAAATTCGACTTGGTACTTATAAAAAATGATTAGGAATCATTCCCCATGAAAGGAGGAAGCTTTCCCCACAAAAATGCCTTGATTAGTGGATCTGGTTCCCAATATTAGGAATCTGCATTAAATGGAAGGGAACACATTCCTAGATTTTCTCAATCACTAGAGTTCCACAATTTCTGCCATAATTCCATAACATCTTGTTGATTTATGGAATGAAGAGACAATTGAGGATAAAAGTGGGATAAGAAGGGAAAGTCTTCCCTACCCTTGGAATGAGGTAAGTTATAATATTATCAAATATATCTCCTGTGAAGGGAGGCTTAGTATAGTCTATGGCTATCAATTTAGGCTCCTCCATGAGTTGATATTTTGAGAGAGGATACCTAATGATAGAAGACTCAGCATACCCTACTTCTTACTGAAATCAATAATATACATGAGCCTAAAATTCTAAGAGGGAAAACATCAACAATTATCCCACGATGGAATTATTAAGCTAATACTAGAGGATGCCCTGAGACAATTCAGAATCCCCATTCAATGGTCCACATTCAGAGACATGGATAGAGAAGTTGTGATTGATATACAAGCCCTTGAATATGAAAGGGACAATACCTCTAGTGTTGAAGAAGAGGAAGAAGAGGAACCTGAAGAGGAAGAAGAAGAAGGAAAAGAACCATAAGAATAAGAGGAGGCAGAAATAGAGAAAATGGAGGAAGAAGAAGCAAAAGAATAAGGAAAAGTGGAAAAAGGTGAAGAGCAAGAATGGGAGGAAGAAACAAGCCCTTAGGAACACACTAAGGAAAGGAAGAAATATCCAAGGTTGTCTTCTGAACCAACTGAGAGGGAGGAAAATGTTGCCTTGAATGCCCTAAGCACTCTTGTCAAATCAAAAGGGAAGAGACAGAGGCATACTCCCTTATATTTGAAAACAAGGAGGAGCATTAGGATCAAATAGGGGAAACCGCAAATACCCACAAAGACTCCTATCATTATTGAGGACTCACCAAAAGAGAAAGAAAAGCTAGTCTTCCTAGAAATAAAAGGTGAAGAGGGCACATCAAAACATGCCTCCCCAGAGTATCCAATCGCTTATGTTAGGAGGCCTATCACCAAGTCAAAAAAAAAGAAAAAAAAAAAGAAAAACAAAGAACCTTTGACCCCATTTCATAAATTAAAAAACCTCCTATAGGAAACACAAACAATCCTACAAGAAACTATGTCAGCACTACATGAAACACATAAAAATAAATAGGAAGGACAACAAGGACATAGGAAAGGCAAGGAAGAAGCAACACAAGTGCACAAGGAGGCAGATGCTCCAAAGACATCAAAGGGAGAATCCCAAGAGCTGTAGGAACCTAGCCCATAACCCAATCTAAGCTCTTATTATAGATTCAATGAGGGAGGTAGAGTAATACCACAAAAATTTGTCGTCCCTCTCTTATTTGAGTTTGAGAAGGAGAGAGGAAGGACACATCATAGAATGCAAATTGCTAAATCAAAGAATGTAGAGGATGTGGGCCATATGGAATGGAAGCAACTAGAGATGGGCAGAGAGTTGAGTAGGATAAGAGACAAGGAACAAGTTATGGGATCTCAACTAGAGGCAGAAAACACATGGTTGAGGAGGCATGTATAGGAAAAAGAGAGCCAATTGGCCACCATCGAAAGCCTCTCCATGGAGGCACTCCAATGCATGATGCCACCAAAGTCATATGCCTTGTACCTCAAAGATCAATGGCTTCAATTTCAAATAAATACACTATCACAATAGGGGACTATACCTTTCCAATACTATAGGCAGTTCATTGAACTATGTGATCAAAGCACCCTAGAGGATAAGTCCAAGATATCTAAATTATACTTGCACAACTTGGCCTTAACAGACTTGAATGTGTGGGACCCCAATGCAAAGTTGGGGGACTTACAACTAATGGCCCTTGCATCATGGATGATTCATGAGGAGGCCATGGCTAAGGAAGTGAAGAGGGTGTTGGAAAGAGAAGAAAACATTCCCCTTTACATTAGAGGAGAACAAATCGATTCTATGACTATCATTAGCACCCACAACATCATCACCAATGATCCCTAGCTTGCACCAAGATACCTAGCTACACAAGAGAAAGCAGCCACACATTTTTAGGACACCTTGAAATTGCTAGGAGATGAAAGCCAATAAGCATGCCAAAGGATATGGGGCACCATACCATAAAACCTAAGTGTCATGGAGTATCATTCCCCTGAGAGAATGAGAGATGCACTAGAAAGGACCCCACTATATAAGAAGGAATGACATACACTCAAAATCAATTGGATTGGTTTGAAACTCAATCCACCATTGCTATTGGGTATGGTAGAAGGAAGAAAGGAGGAAGAGGAAATAAAGGATTGGGAGGAAATAGAGAAGCATGCAAGATTTTATCCACAAGAGGAAACTCCATCAATAGAGGTCTGGGATGTCAAAGAGGCCACAAGAGCTATGAAAGACATGGACATAGATGAAGTTGCTCAGAGGATGAGAAACACTTTCAGTAGGGAGGTGATGATGAGCCTCATCAATAGGTAAACTATATGGACCTCAATGCCACTCTCCATATTATTAAAATCAACTTTTCTCACATTTATTTACATATTTATTATATTTTACATGGTGAGAAGGTTAAAGGTGAGAAGCTATGTCATGTGGCCTAATGTGCATTAATTGTAGGATTTGGAGCAGTTTTTGGCTAATTTAAGTGTAGGAAATTGAAGTAGAAAAGCAAGAGGTATTTTAGGAGATTGGATCTCCCTCCTTAACTCCTCAATCACTCGAAGATTCCTCTACCAGATCTCATTGGCTAGGACTTACAAGCATCCAAGCCCACAAAGTTCATTGGCAGTCAAGCCAATGATAGTTGAAAACAAGTTAATCTCTAGTTTGGAAGCCAAGCCTCCTAAATTTTAAGGAATTTATTGGCAGCTTCAGTTGTATAAATAAGAAGGCCTAGGGACTCATTAGGATTCGAATTTTTATTGTAGCCAAGAGGAAATTTTGAGCTTAAGATAGTGTGACTATTATTCTCATGTTATTTTTGACATTTTGGTGATAATGAAAAGGGTTTATTTGATCCAACACTAAGTTGACTCAAAGGGTTGAAGCTCTTGGATTAGGGCCCAACCGTAGCAGTCGAGGTTCCTCTTATTTTTGTATATGTATGCTTACATTGCATTCGTAGTTAGCTGCTGAAGTTATTTCTGCTTTATTTCATTTACAAGTACTTGCACGATTGTTTATTTTTGCTCCCATTAGTTGAAAAGGTAGATCAATGGTACAATAGTGAAAGTGAATACTTTAGAAAAGCTTGTGATAGTGGCCTCTTCCTCATCTCCCTCATGGGATCATGGTTTGAGGGCCCCACTTTCACAACCACAAAAACAAATTTGTCTCTTTAGATCATTGCATGGCTAGGGTTCTTGATTGAGTGAAATACTATTTATAGTTCCTTAGAAGTAACTATAGTTGTCATTTTGGTTTCTTGAAGTTTTTGTAGTCTACAAAGTATTACATTTCACAGGTTTCACCATTAGCCAACAATAACTCTGCTTTTCCTAAATTCAACTGATATTTTCCATATGTAAATGAAGTTATGCATAAATGAAGGAAAGAATGTGGGTTGTTGCATGAGTTTCTGATATGTAAGGAGAACTGATTTCACCAACCTCATCCAAGTCTTCACCCATACTTCCAAAGTCTACCAACCTGATGCAGGAGCATCAAGACCGTCCTCATTTGTAAATGTGGAATAAAAAAGGGGTGTGATAAATTTTAGTATTTTGTTATTTTTAATAAAATAGGAAGTAAAAGTTTATGTAAATATTCTTTTATTTAGAAAAAGAATATGAGAGAATAGTTAGAAAAAGAATTGGGATAGAATTTCTATGTTTTTCGGTCAAAATAGGGAATAAAGCTTCAAGCTTTAAATCATTATGTAAAAAGGGAAAGAGCCTGCTTTTTCTAGGAGATAAGGAGAAGATCTTTCCTTATGTATGTATCCATTATTATTTTAAATAAAGTGGCAGCAAGCTCTCAGAGAGAGAGAGAGAGGGAGGAGCGATGCCAGAATAATTAGGATTACATTTTCCTCTCAGTATTTTCTGAATGATGGATATTAAACTGAATGCATGTATTTTATAATTTCGTTCACTATGTATGCAAAAGGCTTGAACGCCTGTCTATCTCTGCTTGGTGTTGAAAATCAACTTTGTAATCGCTGGTTGAAAGAGGTGTTTCTTGTCTTAACTCTAGGATATATATATGTTATGAATTCGCTGTAAGGGCTTTGAATTTCCACCGCGTTCAACGTGCACGTAGTGATTTGTATATAACATAATTAATTGTTTATGGTATTGGAGCGAAAATGGTGGATGTGCATTTTTAATACCAAATTATCATAGTCCGAGGAACACTCTGGTTGAGTAGAGGGATTACGCCCTTCTCTTTAAGAGAACAATGATGGATGCGCAGATGGATAGGATTTGAACTTCACAAGGTCAAAGGAGCGCGGTTTCAAGCGACCAATCTTGCCATTTGTTATGCAACGCCAACCAAGATGCAAGCGGATACCTGTCCCGTGAATATATGAAGCTTTTAATTCGATTTACAGTTGAATTCACAAGTGCGGCTGTGTGTTGATTAGTGGTTCTAATTCGTTTGCGTGGAGAGACCCACATGCATGACTGGGGAGAAGGTTTCTGAAAAAAGATTTTGATTCATAGGGGGAGTGCAAGGGTACACTGCCATCCACTAGATGCTGCCGAGCACAAATAAACTTGAGCTATTAAAAATAGCCCAGGTTTCAATACCAGACAATTGCATGTCTGTCGGGATGCGTTGAAACTCAAAGGGTGTTCATAGGAAGTGATCTAAACCACAAATTGCTAGAAGATCTGGAGTTGTCTGGTGGTCTCAATTTTGCGTTGCAGGGTCAGTTTGGTGTTCTGCTAATCCTTGTGTGGTTGGATTTGATCGGATCCCTGAACTATAGAATCGGAGACGCCTTCGGATGAGAATGTAGATAGACGGATGGAGCAGCTGTTAGAATGCAAGCCATTTTTAGAGAATAGGAGCGCAGTATAGTGCGGAGGTGGAGTGACATTGTGTTGGAACAATTGAATATCAACATTGGGTGGTGTTATGCATTTGAATGGTAAAGGAATGCGTGGACTTGAAATTGCCTAGTGTCAAGTTTGTTAGGCGGTTGTCATGAATCCGTAGGCTAATACGCACAGATTTGAAAAGATCCTAGTTTTGCAGGGTGAAGAAGGCCTGCCCTGCATCAGGTGGTATCAGAGCAGGAATAGCTCTGGTTGAAGATTCAATTTCTTTTTTAAAGTTAATTGCATGCGATTTTGGAATTGACGAATATTGTAGCATAGAGTGCAGTAATAAAGGAGTCCAGCAATTTTAAGTGAATGTGGCAGAACCTAAAGATTCAACAGAGGTTGAATAAAGTTGCAGGTGAGAGAAGCCTACAGGAGTAGTGGAGGATGCTCAAAGGTTCCAGTAGAGGAACTATGATTACCAAAAGACTAGATCCGGAGGGAAGGATTGGTGAGGTAAGTGGCAGCAAGAGAGTTTGTTGTGGCAGAGGCTTCATGCAACTCATAGGTGAGGAACTTATGGCGAAGGAGATGACTACTAAAAGTCATAAAGGAGAGAGAAGAGGTTCAGAAAGAGGCCACAGAAGAAAGAAGGAGAAATATGCCAAGGCAAATGGCATAAGACAGCAGTTGACTCAGGAAGAGTATGAGAAAGAGAAAGCTGAGATAGCAGTTCACCTTGAGCTATTGATGGAGTTGTTGCAGGAAAATGTGAAAGACCAGAGACATGGTTTACTGCTGAGGAAGAGAGTGAAGTGGAAAAGGCTACAACAGAAAAGAGATTTACAGATAAGCATGCAGTTAACAGAGGAGTTGAGGAAGCTTGGGCAGATGATGGATGTACAGTTGCAACAGGAAGAACTCAGAGCAGCTGAGTTGGAAGAGGAGGGTTCCATTGGTGAAACAGAGGAGAAGATAATTGATGATTTCTTGAGTTATTGGGTAAATCCAGATCAGCTGGATAATGTAAAACCGTGTATTTTTGTAGCTAACAATTGTGATGTGATGATAGGTTTTACTGAGGAGGATGTGCCATCTTATGAAACTATTACAGCACAAGAGGAAGTTCTTATGGATGCAGAAGAAGTGAATCAGTGTGAAGCGCAGATAAGGGAAGTAATAGTTGATACTGTTGAACATTTTGTGCAAACTGAAAGTTTATGTATGAATGCAGGTGATGAGATGGTAACAACGGGAAGCTTGGCTTGGGAAAGTATTGAAGATTGCACAGAAATCTTCTCAAAGGAGATGACAGGTTTATGGCAGGATTTAAATGTTCTAGAGAAGAGACTAGAAGTACAGAGGATAAGAATTCAGAATATAAAGGCAGAGATGAATGAAGATAAAGAAGTTTATTTTTATGAACCAGAATACAGTTGCATTCCCGGAGAAGATGATGCTGAGGAGAGACTGAGTGATAATCTCAAGAATGATTGGGATCAGTATACTGAAATGCTGGCAGAGGGAAGTAAGGCACTGATGCCTTATGATTTTTATTCTAACAAGTGTTTTTGAATGCAGGTATTGTTGCAGAACATTTGACTCGGTTGAGGAGAGAAGAAGTTTTCTGTTCCAGAAGACAAGAGGGCATGGATGATTGGGTGGCAGTCAGAACAGAAACAAGCATAGAGGCCAGAAGTCAGCAGTCTGAATACCTATTAGACAAAGAAATTGATTTAATCATAAGAATCATGTTGAAAGGGTCTTAAAGGAAGACATCAGTAAGGAAGAGAAGCAATAGAAGCAGCAGCAAAAGGAAGACAACAGAAGACTATGAGAGTGCAGCTAGTGGAGCAAGGCAACATAAGATATGGAAATTTGGAGAAGAACAATAGACAGAAGCAGCGACAAATGGAAACTTGCAGCACAAGGTGTGGGATCCAGGCATACACAGATCCGAACACATGATTAGGAGATCATGATTAATTTTAAGGTTGGGTGTATGATGCAGGAGCATCAATATCGTCCTCATTTGTAAATGTGGAATAAAAAGGGGGTGTGATAAATTTTAGTATTTTGTTATTTTTAATAAAATAAGAAGTAAAAGTTTATGTAAATATTCTTTTATTTAGAAAAAGAATATGAGAGAATAGTTAGAAAAAGAATTGGGATAGAATTTCTATGTTTTTCAGTCAAAATAGTGAATAAAGCTTCAAGCTTTAAATCATTATGTAAAAAGGGAAAGAGCCTACTTTTTCTAGGAGATAAGGAGAAGATCTTTCCTTATGTATGTATCCATTATTATTTTAAATAAAGTGGCAGCAAGCTCTCAGAGAGAGAGAGAGAGAGTGGGAGGAGCGATGCCAGAATAATTAGGATTACATTTTCCTCTCAGTATTTTCTGAATGATGGATATTAAACTGGATGCATGTATTTTATAATTTCATTCACTGTGTATGGAAAAGGCTTGAACGCCTATCTATCTCTGCTTGGTGTTTACTGTTTGCATGAAAATCAACTTTGTAATCGCTGGTTGAAAGAGGTGTTTCTTGTCTTAACTATAGGATATATATATGTTATGAATTCGCTGTAAGGGCTTTGAATTTCCGCCGCGTTCAACGTGCACGTAGTGATTTGTATATAACATAATTAATTGTTTATGGTATTGGAGCGACAATGGTGGATGCGCATTTTTAATACCAAATTATCATAGTCTGAGGAACACTCTGGTTGAGTAGAGGGATTACGCCCTTCTCTTTAAGAGAACAATGATGGACACGCAGATGGATAGGATTTGAACTTCACAAGGTTAAAGGAGCGGGGTTTCAAGCGACCAATCTTGCCATTTGTTATGCAACACCAACCAAGACGCAAGCGGATACCTGTCCCGTGAATATATGAAGCTTTTAATTCGACTTACAGTTGAATTCACAAGTGCGGATGTGTGTTGATTAGTGGTTCTAATTTGTTTGCGTGGAGAGACCCACATGCATGACTGGGGAGAAGGTTTCTGAAAAAAGATTTTGATTCATAGGGGGAGCGCAAGGGTACACTGCCATCCACTAGATGCTACCGAGCACAAATAAATTTGAGTTGTTAAAAATAACCCAGGTTTCAATACCAGACAATTGCATGTCTGTCGGGATGCGTTGAAACTCAAAGGGTGTTCACAGGAAGTGATCTAAACCACAAATTGCTAGAAGATCTGGAGTTGTCTGGTGGTCTCAATTTTGCGTTGCAGGGTCAGTTTGGTGTTCTGCTAATCCTTGTATGGTTGGATTTGATCGGATCCCTGAACTATAGAATCGGAGACTCTTTCGGATGGGAATGTAGATAGACGGATGGAGCAACTGTTAGAATGCAAGCCATGTTCAAAGAATAGGAGCGCAGTATAGTGCGGAGGTGGAGTGACATTGTGTCGAAACGATTGAATATCAACATTGGGTGGCGGTATGCATTTGAATGGTAAAGGAATGCGTGGACTTGAAATTGCCTAGTGTCAAGTTTGTTAGGCAGTTGTCATGAATCCGTAGGCTGATACGCACAGATTTGAAAAGATCCTGGTTTTGCAGGGTGACGCAGGCCTACCCTGCATCACAACCCCTAATTTGAATTTATGTTTTGTAGTAAATTGGACATCTCTCTTCAACAAATCCAACCATCTTAAAGAGATGGGATGAGACTTTGGTAGTATAAACCTCCTCTATCCCTTATCCCACCATCATACACCTTTCCCACTCTTTGTTCCACCTGTCCTACCTTCCTAGAGATTTCATCCTGTTTCCTGTAGTAAACCAAGACATCCTGTAGTACTACAAGAAACCCTATAACAACCTGTTCTAAGCCTGAATTGAGTAGAAATGATCATCTTAGCTTAGGTTAGGCCTCCACTTGGCTTCCATACCCTCAATACCATTTTGTACCTTCTTACCCATGCCTCTCTCCCCTGCAAAATATCAAATTGGTTCACTTAACATTTACATTCATAAAATTGAAAATAAAAAAGATTATTTTATGCAATTTCTAGTTAGTACATTCATACAACAGTCATAATAGTTTTAGGATAATATCCATTCTTACTTAGTCTAAATAAATAGATGTTAGAATTCAAGTTTAAATTAGTTATCTTTTGCAAGTAATGTGTAAATGCTTAGCTAGATAATCTCATGTTACTTCATAGCACTTTCCAATTCAACATTTTCATTTCCTAGAGTAGGCATCATTTCCTTTATGCATTAAATATAGTTTTCCATTTTTTATTAGTATTTAGGCTCCTTCTATTCAATAGAAGACTGGTTTGAAAAACCCTAGTGGTCTATCACCCTAGTTGAAAAGTGACAAGAGTAGACCATTGCATCTACCGTGTATGCAACACTGTCACCTCCAAGTTTGTACGAACCCTGGGTTGATGAAGTAAATTTGGTAGCCCTAGGATTTGTAGCTTCCTTTCTGCAATAATAGAGCTCATCACTCATGGTTGACCATCATGTTTGAAAGGATTCCCAAGAAGCATCTGATCATGAATGGATTTTCACTCCCTAACTTAATATTCTAGTGTTTGTCATGTGCCCTCAAAGGATGTCCTCTCCTACCTATTCCAAGGTCCTAAATACTAAGCTAATAAGTGTGTTACCAAAGAAAATAAAAAAAAATTAGGAAAAAAAATATTATTATTACTTTTAGTGGTTGTTGATTAAGTTAGGGATAATATCTTGAAATTGAAATGGTGTTTATTTGACTCTTCACAAAAAAATGTTAAAAATACATATATGCAAAATTTCACTGTTGATGAATCCTAGTTAGAGAGGGTTATATATTTTCAATGCATACATGAAAGAAAGTCCTCACTACTCTCTTGTATTGGTTTGAATATTGACAAGCACATCTAAACTGAAACATGCAAGAAAACCAAGAAAATATGAAGGGAGAATAAAAAATTGCACACAAAAATTAAAAACCCTACCTATTAGCAAGAATGCCTTTAAGATCGAAATATGAATATTTAACACACTATTCATAGCAACTAGAAACAAATGGGTATAAGATAATGGTGAAAACGTTGGACTAAGCCTCAATGTCTTTGTGGCAAATAAAACCCAGGATTGGAATAAAATCCCTTGATATTACTTAAAATCCACTATTTATAAGTGAATCTAGGATGAATTGACTGAGTGAATACTCTGATGGAATAGATCTAGATCTAACCTAAGCTTTGGGATTAGGAGACAGCAAGAATGCTGAAAATTTCAAAAGAACCTAGAAAAAACTTTCCTAGAGTGCTTCAACAGCCTGTCAAGGACCTAACATATAGTTGCAATGCTTTGTAATCACTCACATAAGATAATGAACAAGACTTCAACAATATTTGAAGGTTCGATGTGAGATTTGAAAGGGTTTTATACTTAGTTTCTAAGTTTTTAGGCTAATAACTTTAGGCTCGATCCTTTCGAAATATCTAGTAAACACTTAAAAAGAGAAAAAATAATGAAAGTAAACAAATGAGAAAATAAAAAACTAAGAGATACCTATTGTGACTCTCCCCAATATAATCTTCAATTTTTTACCTAAAATTTCCCTATTTCTAGAGTACTAATCCCATAACCCTACCAAAGACATAGGACAAATAGTAGCTTCTGCACTAACTCTAACCCCTAATGACTTGCATACAAATAAGGAATATTGGATCGTAATATGGAGATGGAGCATACCCTCCTTTTGAAGGCTAGTTATTTATTCCTTTTGTCAGATGAGAGTCCCAAAGATCATGGCTATAGTCCCCCCACATGTAACCTACAAGAAAAACCAATAGACACACTAAACTCTTAGAAAACAATGCTAACATTAACAAAATAAAAACCAAAGACAAATATACTCAAATCAAATAAACAATGCATAAGTGGGGCGTAATATATTCTTTTCTACTATACTGAATCAATTACAAAAGTTTCATCTCCTTAAGGTTCTTTGTCCCAAGCTCCTCCCTCTCACCAAGCCTCATAGTTAAGCTCACTAGTGTAGGTGTTGGTTTATCATAAGGTAGAGTTGATATCTCGGTTCAAAACCATGTACCTATTATCAATCTTCCTCATTTTGCCCAATGGAGATATTTTATTTCATAGATGAGTTAACAAAGAGATTAGATGAATCTAGACATATTTTTTGACTAAGTTTGATTTAATCCTTTCATCCTTCTCCTAAGTTTTGATCCCTCTTCGACCTTATTACCCCTTTTTGATACACTTTAGAAATCATAACCACTTAAACGCTCCATGCTTGAGTGCTCAAATCATTCAACTCTTATTTCTAGGCCATATGGGGTGTTGTAACTACTCTTGCCAATGTTCTGCGGGCATTGGAGGGGGAAAACTTGTTTTTTTCTCTTCTAGGGTTTCCATGAAATTGTTTCTAAATTCCAACTTTTTTTCAACGATTCTTCTCTAAAAGACTCAAGGGAGTCTCATTTTGAGTTATAAAAACTATGTACATCAAGAAACTACTAATCGTGCATTCATATATTTCCTATAGCTTTGAAATTATGAATATTTTTTAATGGTTCAATTATAGCATTAAAAATAAATGAGCATGATGTCACTTATTATTATGAAGGGAACTAACTAAGTGGGAGAATCAAATTTATTATCTATGTTTCACAATGTTCTTAGGTTTTACAAGAGCATTAGTAATTGTTCTATTGAATATCTTAAAACATATTAAGAAGCAT
Source organism: Pinus taeda (assembly GCA_000404065.3). Lineage (NCBI taxonomy): Eukaryota > Viridiplantae > Streptophyta > Pinopsida > Pinales > Pinaceae > Pinus > Pinus taeda. The sequence continues at coordinate 113,617 of APFE031601433.1, read as the reverse complement.
AAGAAAGCCATTTATATAGATAAAACATGTTAGTGAGCATGACGTGTAGAGATCCATCACAAATGGTACATCAACACATGTCATAGAGAACTTACAAGTCTGAGATATTTTTATAACAATATATCTCAAAGATGCAATTATAATATCTATAAACATTGAGTATGTCACAGAATAATATTATAAGGATCACCAAACAATGGTGGGATTTTATGTTTTTATTGTCTAACCAGTACACTTGATGTAACATAGTGCATTGCTAACAATACATCTTATAAATTTATTAGATGCACCTTAGTGTTTGGTGCAATCCAAATGGTTGAAACATGTTTTGTGGATTTTAAAAAAAATGAACCAAATTCAACATTTTAATCCACTAAAAAATTAAATGATGAGGCAAGAACAATTTACCTAGTCTCTTCCATACTAAGGATGCTTCATTGCCACATAAATAAACATAGTTTCATATTAAATTTGGATCAATTATGTGATGGGAGGGATAAAATCCCTCGTCATGAAAACTTTCCACTTTCTCAATTTGAAAGAAGTTTTCACCTTGATCCCCCTTGGCATATGATAGATATGTAATTAAGATAGATTAATGTTGTGTGTGTGTGTGTGTGTGCCAGTGTTAAATTCAAATTGATCATCGAACGAAATACATATCTCCTTCATATTGGGATGTAAAAGACACTTTCAATTATTTCATACAAATGTATAAATATGTTGGAAATTCAACAAGAAAATCCTAATTTAATTTTGTCCTTGAATTAAATTGGGAATAAAATTGTAATTCCACATCACATGACAACTTGTATTAGTTAACTAAGTTAATTTGACTTAGTTGGCTCAATTAATTCGAGTTAAGGGTCTAACTTGAGTCATGTAAAATGTATCCTACATTATAGGAGCCCTGGTTGAGTTGTATTTAATTAATTTAGTTTAACTGGGTTAAAGTCAGTTAAACTAGTTCCAATTGTTGGAGGAACTTGTGGGAGGTCTAGTAGATTGGTGCTACCTACAATGTAGTGTGGTGTTGCTTGCAGTGATCAACTAGTAAAATGATGATTAACTCATAAATAATTCATGCATGTTAGATATAAGAGTTACCCAGTTGAGATTGGAGTTCAGGGAAAATGTACTATCAGTTGTATAATCATCTGAATTGTATAGGTGGTGCATTTAGTTAGAGGAAGGCCTATGAGAACTGCACAATTCATATTGAGGATTTTCCCTAATTAATACGGGGCTAATTCCCAAGGAAACAATGTAAGGAAATAGGGGACTTGGGCAAGCATAAAATTGGTTAAGTATTGGCTTGGCCTTGTCTAGGAAGTTGTCAGATGGATAGAGAGAGTGTCGAGGTTTCTTAGGATTGAGAAAAGCATTGTAATCTTCTCATACTTTCTTACTAATGCAATATACATATAGCAGAGGTTTTTATCTTGGATTTCCCTAGGAAATCATTGTGTAATGTGTTGATTGAATTCTTTCTCTTTGTATGGTCAGTGATTTTGTGATTGTTTAATTGTTTCTGCTAATGAGTAGAGTAGATTCAAATCTATTGTTTTAGCATATTACAATTAGAAGTTTGAATCTACAAGGAATTTCTACGTGGTACCAGAGAAAAGATACTTTAGAAGAGGAGAATACAAGTTTTTCTTTTGTAGGTGAAATCGAATTTGCAATATCATACTTCAGAGAAAATATGATGTCGTTCTATAGATTGAGATTCGAGTATGCCCTTAAGGGTAGTTCAAACTATATTTCTTGGAAGGAAAATATAGAGGTAGTGTTGGAAGACAATGGGCTTAAGGAATTCATAGATAAATATATTCCTAAGCCTCTAGTAGTTGATGCTTGAGATCTAGTAGAGTGGATAAAATGTGTTGCAAAGGCTAGAAGGATTATCCTAGGAGTTCGAGATCATATTGTCTCGAACCTCCATGGTAAGGAAACTCCATATGCAATGTGAAAGGCCTTGAAAAGTCTATTTCAAAACAAAAGTGGCCATAGGAAGCTGGCACTGAAGGACAAGCTCAGAAAAATCAATATGGAGAAGGATGACACAATACCAAAATACTTGACCAAGTTCACCCAATCTCGGAATGAGATTGGAAGTGTCAGCATTACAGTTGTTGAAGATGATCTTGTTAGCCTAGCACTTTTAGGCCTTCCCAAGGGCTGACACAGCTACTAGGACTTAGTAAATCGGAGGGAGAAGCTGCTAGAGTGGGAGCATTTGTGGTCTGACTTGGTGCAATATGAGATTTAGCGGAATACCATAGATGGATCATCATCCAAGCATGATGATGAGGATAATTGTGCCTTAGCTGGAAAGGCAAAGAAATGGAAATGGAAGTCATCCAATTCCAAATCAAATTCCAGTCAAGGTTGCAAGAAGAAGGACATGTAGAAGATTAAATTTTTTCACTGTCACGAGCTGGGACACTATGCCACGGAGTTTCCACAAAAGAAGGTCGGAAAGAAGTCCTTAGGAGGAGTGGAAGGTGAAGCTCTTGCTTCACAATTCGAGTTGGATTTCACCCTCATTTCTTGCATGGTGACATCGATGATGGATAGTGTGTGGTATGTGGATAGTGGAGCCTCATTCCATATGACCAACAACAAATATTTCTTCAGTGATTTGGAGGATAAGGACCTCCAAATGCACATCCAAATGGGAGATTATGGGAGGTATGACGTGACCAAAATCGATACTATTACTATTCAGAGTGAGTTTGGTTCTCCTCTCACATTAAAATATGTCATGTATGTTCTGATTTTGAAGAATAATTTGGTTTCAATTGCTGTCTTAAAGGAGCATGGCTATGATGTGATATTTAGCAAAGGAAAGGATTTCCTTCTTGACATAGCCTCAAGACAAGTGAAGTAGATCGGGGTTCGGGTGAATAATCTCTACAAATTGGTTGTAGAAGATTGTTCTTCTTTGAGCATAAAAGAAGAGAATGTGCAGAGCTGAGACATCAGGAATTTGTGACATAGAAGATTGGGTAACTTCCACCATAGAGCTTTGAAGATCATGTAACAAATTTCTACAGGACTTCCCAAGGGTAAACTAGAGCAGAGAGACACATGCAAAGGGTGTATGTTGGGGAAGTATAGCAAATCTACCTTTCATGATAAGGGCACAAGAGATCCTTGAAAGAGTTCACTTAGATGTGTGTGGAACGTTCTCGACAGCCTCCAAATCCAAGCATAGGTATTATGTAATATTTCTAGATGTTTTTTCTTGTAAGTGCTGGATTTTCTTCATGAAGAAGAAAGATTAGATGTATGCTATTTTTTTTGAATTTAAGGCACTTGTTGAGAAATACACTCGCAAGAAAGTTAAATCTCTCAGGAGAGATAACGGTGGAGAATATGTGTCGAATGAATGCAATAACTTATGTGCATCAAAAGGAATTTGATGGGAGATAATAGCACTCGATAACCCACAATAGAATGGGTGGTTGAAAGGAAGAACAAAAGTATTGCAGATGTTGCATGGGAAATGTTACATGATTAGAGCCTATCGTTACACTTGTGGGATGAAGCATGCAACATAGTTGTATATGTGAAGAACATAAGTCCTCATCGGATTCTCGGAATGAGTACACCAGAAGAATCTTTTTCAAGTAAAAAACTAGATGTGGCACACTTTAGGATCTTTGGTTCATCGGTCTATTTTCATGTTACCAAGGATGCAAGGAAAAATATAAAGCCAATAGCTAAGTTGGGCATATTTGTGGGGTACATGGATACACATCACACCTATTGGGTGTACCTGCCATCTCACAAGATGACAGTGGTTCATAGATATGTGAGCTTCAATGAAGAGAAGCCCATGAGATGTTCCCTTGCGAGGGATATTCAGTTGCATGAAGAGGAGGAGATCTTAGCTCCAAATGAAGAACCTCAAGATGATGTGGAGCAGCCACATGCAGAGCAACAGAGAGTGGAAAAACCCACTCATGTAGATACTTCCAAAGATGGAAGGAAGTGCACCAGAGAGGTTGAAATATTGATGTGATGCTAGAGAGAATGTGGGAGCACCCACATCACATCGACAACAGAGGAGGTCACCGTACCGGTACACTAGCTACATGGCTCTGATGAACGAGAGTGTAGAGATTGAGCCATCCTCCTTCGAGGAATAAGTGTAGAAAAGAGTATGGGTTGATGTCATGGTTGAGAAGTACGACTCCATTATTAGAAATAGTGTTTGGGAAGTGGTCCCAAGGCCAGCAAACAAGTTAGTGGTGAGATATAGATGGATTTACAAGGTAAAGAAAGTAGAATATGGGAGTATGGAGAAACACAAGACCAAATTTGTTTCTAGAGGGTTCTCTCAAGTGGAGGGAATTGATTATGAGGAGACCTTTGCTCTAGTAGCAAGGTACTCTTCAATTAGATCTATTATAACACTTTTAGCGCAGATGGGTGGAAGATACATCAGATAGACAACATTCCTCAATGATGTCATAGAGGAATAGATGTGCATTGAGAAGTCGAAAGGATTTGAGACCTTCAATAGAGAGTCTTATGTGTGAAGACACAAGCGAGCATTGTATGGATTGAAACAAGCACCCTGTGCTTGGTACACCAGGATTGATAGTTATTCCACCAGGTTGGGCTTCACCAAAAGTGAAGTAGATGTGAACCTTTACCATGTTGTGGTTGAAGCTAAATTGTTGATTATAGTATTATATGTCTATGATTTAATTATAACAAGTGATGAGAAGCTGGTAAAATCTTGCAAAGAGTATCTTGCAAGAGAATTCGAGATGAAGGACTTGGGGTTCATGCATTATTTCCTTGGTATGGAAGTATGGAAAGGAGATGAGGAACTATTTATATCTCAGGGCAAGCATGCCAACGAGATAATGAAGAAGTTCCACATGGAGAGAAACAAACCCATGGAGACTCCTCTAGCATAGAATTGGAGGAAGGAAGATGCTACTTCAGGTGAAGTAGTGGATGAAACTATTTACAGGAAAATTGTGGTTTCACTTATGTATTTGGTTAACACACGACCGAATATATGTTTTGTAGTTAACCAGCTTTATCAAGCTATGGTTAATCCAACCGAACTCTATTGGAAGGCATCTAAACATTTGTTGACATACCTCAGAGGCACCACTCAGTTTGGTATTTGGTATAGATAGATAGAGGGAGTGAAGTTTCAAGGTTTCATAGATGCATATTTGGTAGGGAGTCCAGTCCAACAGGAAGAGCACATCAGAGGGAATCTTTAGTATTGGGTCAGCAACATTTTCTTGGTACAATAGGAAGCAGAGATCAGTTGCACTCAGTTCGGCAGAAGTAGAGTACATGGATGCTAGTCATGTAGCTTGTGAGGCTATCTAGATGAGGAAGATCATTGTTGGGTTATTTGGTCAGCAGTTGGATCCTACAATGATTTACTATGACAATCAGAGTTGTATAAAACTCTCTGGGAATCGAGTTTTCATGATCGTTCCAAGAATATGGACATCTGCTATCACCATCTTCGAGATTATGTACAAAGGAGAATGATGTTGTTGGAGTACATTCCTATAGATGAACAGGATGCACATATTTTAGCAAAGGCATTGTCAATATGTAAATTCAAGTTTCACAAAGGCAGGATTGGCGTAAAAAATAATCCGTTTCTTGTTGAGAGGGTGTGTTGAAAATGTAACAAGAAAATTCTAATTTAATTTTGTCCTTGAATTAAATTGGGAATAAAATTGTAAGTCCACATCACATGGTAACTTGTATTAGTTAACCAAGTTAATTTGACTTAGTTAATTCGAGTTGAGGGTCTAACTTGAGTAATGTAGAGTGTCTCCTACATTATAGGAGCCCTGGTTGAGTTTATTTTGAGTTGTAATTAATTGATTCAGTTTAACTGGGTTAAAGTCAGCTAAACTAGTTCCAACT
>APFE031601433.1:75923-89998 GCA_000404065.3 Pinus taeda | reverse complement strand
TCACATGACCAAAAACAAAGCCATGTTTTCTTCTTTAAATGATTGTAACACCAAAAATATATATGTTGGTGATGATAATCTCTTAGTGTTGTAGGGACTGGAACTGTTCATCTAGACAATGGTCAATTTAATGATGTATTATGTGTTCCAACCTTATCTTGCAACTTTCTCTCTGTATATCAGATAACTCATTCAGGTGAAGGTAAAATCGCTAAAATTTCACCTCACAATGTTGTAATTAAGGACCTGAGAGATCTTAGATAGATTTTAGCTATTGGAATTGCTGATGATTCTACAAGGTTGTATAAGTTTAACAACTTTGGGTCATCAAATCTTCTCTCGATATTTGTTGCTCATAATGATGAAGTGAGCAAGCTTTAGCATGAGTGATTTGGTCACTTAAACTATTTCTCCCTTCAGAATCTATGTAAATAAAATATGATGATAGTTCTTCCAATGGTATCTTGCAGAGATGGTGTTTGTTCTGGATGTGTACTCGGAAAACATCATTGGGATAGTTTTAAAAAACGTGCCTCTTGGCGTGCCTCAACCCCTTTATAGCTCGTGCACAGTGATTTATGTGGTCGACTTCCAATTGTTTCATTCTCTGGCTACAAGTATTTCTTAACTTTCATTGATGATTTCTCCAAACACACTTGGGTATACTTCTTAAACTCAAGAGTGAAGTATTTAACATGTTCTTGGCCTTTAAGGCCTTTGTTGAAAAACAATCTGGACATCAAATTCTTAAGCTAAGATCTGATAATGGCGAAGAATATATTAACAACAAATTCATCAACTTTTTCACTTAGAATGGAATTCAAATGCAACATATTGTTCCATATCCTCCACAACAAAATGATGTAGCTGAAAGGAAGAATCACGCTTAAAGGAAATGGCTAATTATATGCTTCAATCTAAATTAGTCTTAATTTTTGGGCATAAGCAATTAACTGTGCAAATTACATAGTAAATCGCACTCCTAATAAGGTTTTAAAGAATATCACTCCAGAAGAAGCATGGAGCTCAATTAAATTAGATGTAAGTAACTTTCATGTTTATGGAAGTGAAGCATGGGTCCATATTCCATATGAGAAACATAAAGCTTTAGAACCTAAGAGTGAAAAATGTATTTTTGTTGGATATTCTGAATATGTCAAAGGATATAGACTTATTCCACTTAAGTCCAAAAATGTTATCTTTAGAAGAGATGTAAATTTTGCTGAAAATATATCGGCCTACGAGCTTAGTTCGGTGGATGTGCCACCACTCTCTATCCCTTCTAATTCTGAAAATATTTCTTCTTCAGATGATGACAGTGAGGATGACAATCCTCCCCCACCTTCTCAGGATCCTTCTTCAGCTCCTAAACTTCCAAAATGGGTCCGTGCTACTTGGGATGTAGCAGGTACTCTTGCTGGTGATCTTATAGATCAGCGACGTACATGTTCTCAATTCGATAGAGCCTCTTCTTTACTAGCTCAAGCTTAAGTGAATTATGATCCTGACACCTTTGCAAAAGCCTCAAGCCATCCAGATTGGGACACAACTATGAATGAAGAATATCGTTCATTATTGGCAAATGATACATGGGATCTTGTTCCTATTCCAAAGGGATGAAAACTTGTTAGATGCAAATGGGTTTACAGAGCCAACTATGGATTAGATGGAAAAGTTGATAAACATAAGGATAGTCTTGTTGCTAAGGGTTTTTCATAAGTTGAAGGCATTGGCTATATTGAAACCTTCTCCCATGTTTCCAAAATGAACTCTATCCGCCTTGCTCTTTCCCTTGCTACTTCTTTCAAATGGGAAGTCCATCAGATGGATGTTAAATATGCCTTCTTGCATGGGGACTTGCATGAGGAAATCTATATGGAACAACCTACTGGCTTTATACAAACAGACTCCAGCCTTGTATGTCAGCTTAAGAAATCCCGTTATGGTCTCAAGCAAGCCCCTCGACCTTGGTACGCCAAAATGGATATCTTTCTTTTAGAAACTAGCTTTTCTAGGTATCATTCTGACAATTCTGTCTACACCAAGAAAGTGGGTAAGTCTCTTATCATTTGTGTTCTTTATATTGATGATCTTATCCTTACTGGTAGTGATCCCAACCTTATAAGCCATGTGAAGTCCGGCTTTAAAAAGAAGTTTGAAATGACAGACTTAGGACACTTGCATTATTTTCTTGGTCTTTAGGTCTTGCAATCCAAGGAAGGTATTTCCCTTTCCCAATCCAAGTATGCCTGTGATCTTCTACGCCATTTTCACATGGAAGACTATAATTCAACCCGTTATCCCTTACAGTCTGGAGCCAAAATTTTAGTCACTTGTACTTCCCATGAAGTTGATGCTACCTTATACTGTCAACTTGTAGGAAAACGTTTGTATCTAACCCATACTCGTCTTGACCTTTCCTTTGTTGTTTTCCTTATTGCTCGGTTTATGCAAAACCCACATGAAATTCATTGGAAAGCAACTAAAATAATACTTCATTATGTTCGAGGTATAGTTCAGTTTGGGATTCAATATAGTGAAGAAGCATCTCCTCTATTGGTTGGTTTCACTAATTCCAATTAGGATGGTGACCCTGATGATTGGAAGTCTACTGCAGGTTATGTGTTCACTCTTGGTTCAAGACCTATTACATGGGCTTGCAAGAAACAAAGTGTCATTTCTCTTTCTTCAGGAAAAGCTGAGTATCGTGGTGTTGTAGAAGCTAGTAAGGAAGCCCTGTGGCTTCATCAGATCCTGTCAGAGTTTGTCTTTTAGCAACAACATCCGACTACACTTTGGTGTGATAATCAAAGTTCCATTCAACTATGAAAAGGTCCAGTCGAACATCAGTGCAGAAAACACATTGAACTGCACATGCACTTAATCAGAAAGCTCATTCATGACCATGTTCTTGAAGTGAAATATTATTCAACAGATGATCAAGTTGCAGACATCTTTACAAAGGCTCTCACAAAGGCGAAGTTTACTAAACTTAGATTTATGGTTGGAGTTCAAGAAGTTATCACTAAGGGGAGATAGGCTCTGCCTCCTTCCTTCTCCTATTGTGTCATATTTGTACATCCTTCAATCCTATCCCAAGTTGTTCGTAAGGGGGGATGATAGGATATTCCGACACATAGGAAATAGTTAAGTATAACTTGGTCTAGTGTAGAGTTAGGTAAAGTGTGTTTCTTTACTATGTACTTTTGTAACTTACAATCCTATCGTCACGATATGTTATAGACATGAAGTGATCTGACAATTCATTCTCTCCTCAGTATTACCGACACTTGATTCATGGCTTAACACCAGATTGGTCCATGATCTCTATCTAAAGAGCATGGAGGATCATTTGTAGGGTAACCATTCATGAGAGAAGCTTATGTAAATTTGCATTCTTTTATTAATAAATTGCCTGAAGTGGCCAGGTTGGCTTAGGCCATGGATTGTTTCCCTCTTTAAGGGTTTTAACCACGTCAAGAATACTGGTGTATTGATCTGTGATATGTTTGTGAGCGGTGTCCTTTGTTGTTCTATCTGAGGAACTTACCATGTAAATTCCTACAGTTCATATAACATTTATTTTTAATTAATCAATTTAATTAAAATGGTAGAAAAGGGAAAACTACTTTTGAAATAAATCTCAACCTTTGATTATGAATACTACTCAGAATATTCTACAATATTTTCTGAGGGTCAAATCTCTACTATCCACCTAATAATTATTGATAACTAAATTAAATTTGTGGAATCCCTATTCCAAATTTGACAAGCTTTTGTGTGTGTGTGTGTGTGTGTGTATATATATATATATGCGTAAAGGAGACATAGATTTTTATTTTAATATTTATCAATTTTATGTTGATCATAAAAGAAACTTTCCAATACAATTTAAAAAAAATGAAAATATCATATCATTTTCTCTCTCTATGTGGTTCATCTAGAGATTGGTGATCACTACATCCACACGGTATTTGTACACAGATTTATCAGAAAGGATCACTTTATGCTACCTCATCTATGGAGTCAGTGACCGCTACATCCACCAGATATTTGGATCACTTCATGCTACCTCATCTACGGAGTCCCACTACATTCAAGGAATCCAAGGAATATTTTTACACGGATTTATCTAAAAAGATCACTTTTTGTCGCCTCAACTACGAATCTTGATTAGAGAGTATCGAGAAAATTGAACCCATAACCTCTGAATAACAAAAGTGATTTAACAATGAAAACTTGACCCATTAAACTAACTCTCAAACTAAAAACATAGTACCATTCTATAATATTCAATAACAAATCAAATACAATGCTATAAAATAACAATACCATGGATGGTTATATAAAAATATCCAACAACAAATCAAATACATTGATAAATGCTATAAAATAACAATACCATGGATGGTTATATAAAAATAGTCATTGGAGGTTTAGAATCACTAAACCAAAGTTAAAAGTAAACTAATGGTTTGATAATTTTTATAATACCACCCTACAATGATGTGACCTGCTTGATAGATGGATGCACCAATGTGTTGACAATGATGTGCTTGAGAGATGGATGCACTAAAGTGTTTACATGCTCCTTGCACACCATTTTATTTAAAAAGAAGGATAAGTTATTATGTATTATTTATATATTATTATATAGGTCATTGAAAGTTTTAATGCAACGTTTTAGTTTTTTATTTTAATTTAAGATAATAAAAAAATCATTTATAAATTAGATATAATGACATTTAGGACGCTCAATTATATATGTGGGTGCACTTTTGTTAGATACCATTTATGTGTATCAATTTAAGATGGTAAAAAAGGCCTCCACTAGAATTTTTTTTTTAAATATTGATAAATAATAGTACTCTACAATCCTCGAAGTTTACATCTTTTAAAATTTAAGCTTGGTAACAAAAAAAAATTTTGGAGTGTCCGTAATGCTATTAGTGACATCTATTCTTATCTCATGAAAATCCTATATATATATATATTTATTTAATTTTTCTTAAAAAGTCCTTTTATCTTTCATACCATTAAATGGGTAATAACATCAATTCCATAAATTTTATTATTTCATTATATATGTTTTTTTGGCGGTTATTATGCATTGGATATTTATTAAATTTCTATTAATTCAATCAAATATAAGAAATGTTTTTCAATTTAACAAAGTGTAATTTTTTTTTTTGCAATTTATTTTATTGACATTTCAATTTGGACATGTTATTGTCTAATGCCTCAAAATAATGAGCCAATAATGCCTCAAATAATGAGCCAATAATACATGGGTCACATCAAATTTTGTTTTGGCTTTTATTGCATTTCATAATTATTTAAGTCAAAAGTACATGAGTCACATCAAATTTTGTTTTTGTTTTATTTCATTTCATAATTAAGTGAGTGGGACATCACATTTTTTTTATTAAAAGGTTGCAATTTTTTTTTTTTTTTTATATTAATTAAAAGTTTCTATTATTATAATTAACATGAAATCGTTTATAATTTTGTTGTTGTAATCTTCATTCATAATAACTTCTTTATATATTTTTCATTTATATATTATTATCACTTCCTTACTTACTATTAGTTATAATTTTAATATTTCAAAGACGATCCAAACAAACTATATACTATAAGTAGCTATTTATAAATAACACATTGTATTATTTCATAATTTTTTAAGTTAAGATGTATATTAAATGATAATTTTCAACATCTTAAATAGATTAAAACTATTCCTAAATAGATTAAAACGAGTCCTATCCCAAAAATATAGTTTACAACTATATTTACAAAACTTAATTGCTAATTTTTTAATATATCACAATAATCAAATTAAAATCAATCTTACCCAAAAATATATTTTACAACTACATTTACAAAACTTAATTGCTAATTCTTTTAATATATCACAATAATAATTTTAATATTTATTTACAAAGAAACCGATATAAACTACTATATAGCACTTGTTTAAATCGATCTTAATCCCACATATTTATATTACTCATTAATATACTTAATGTTATTAATAATTATGTTTCTAAGAAAATCATTATAAAAATTTTAAGTGCATCATAACTAACCTAACCTGTGTAAAATTTCCAATTGCATTATAACTAACCTCTGCTTGAAATGTTAATTTTCGAAATATTGTAGTTGAAATAATGAAAAAGTATTCATTCTCTTTTTATATTATTAGTAATTTTATAAGAAAATTGGAATAATTTCTTTTACCTAACAAATTATCAATTTAATTAAATTTATATTTTTAAATAAGAACATATTTCCGTGATTAATTGTATCCACATTTAATAAAATTTATTTATTTTAATATTAATTATTTCAATGATTTAATTATTATCCACACTAATTATAATTGAAAAAAAATAAAAATTAATTAATAGTATAATAATAATGACAACTGTGCTTAAAATTCCACATGTAACCTAGATCTATATGATATGGGAGTAATGCAGCTAATTATTAATTAATTAATTAATCCAATATCATAATATATTTAAAAATATTTAAGTATTTTAGATATTTAATTATCTAGTTTTTGTTATTTAAATTAGAAATTTTGTTTTTTTGGAAATTTGCATAAAAAATTATAATTTATATTGATTAAAGCTTAATTAATAGTTTTTAATGGGAAATTAAATCTTATAATTTTGTTTTGTCAAGAATAAATTAAGATGTGAAGTGCATAAATTGATTGCATGCTCAAACACAAAGACTTGGTGGGTAGTAATCACTAATAAATCTACACATTTACAATTTTACTCTTATATAAGTGCCAAGGAAAACATAAATAATAGCAACTAATGATAAATATGTTACTTAGTAAGAGCTATTTTCAAGGGTATTATTTTTAGATGGTTTTCATGCAAAGCTAAATAAAAAATCACAATACAAATATCTAAAAAACATTGCAACTATATCCAAGATTTATGATATAAAATAAAATATTTTAGGCAATTATCTACATGAAATTATATTATGCAAGGGTTGCAATAAGAATTCGGTTCAATCAAATGTTTGAAAAATAAGTTTTTAATACTATTGAAAAAAATATTTATTTTTAAAAATTAAACATTAAAAATTGCATTCATTAACACCAAATTAATAATAATCAACAAACAAATTAATTACTAAATTCCTACCATAATAGGAACTAATGAGTAATTAACAATTATACTAATTCACATCACATATTACATAATAATATAGTTATTATATAATATTGGATGCAACATAGTTATAATACAACACATTAAATGCATGTTACGAGCCTACCATAATTTAATTATAGGTCTCATATATATAATTATAACCAGTCTAGATCCATCTTAATCCCAGATTTATCAAGCATCGAGAGGGATCAAATCTCTCGAGATGCAAACCTCTTTTTTGAGCGCAAAACTTGAGGAAATGTTTGCACCTTGAGAGATTTAATCCCCCTCGACGCCTTTTTTTAGCACAAAACTTGAGGAAAGGTTTGCACCTCGAGAGAATTGATCCCTCTCGACAGTTGATAGATCTGGAGTTAAGATGGATCTAGGATGGTTTCAGTGATATGCGGTCATACACAATTTGTTGAGCATCTAATTATTTTGATCATTTTAAATATGCTAAATATGTCTAAGATTAATTTGGTCAATTTAATTTTAAATTTTCATAGTTACCTTAGTTTGTTGAGATGAGAGAGACTATTGGTAACTTGAATGATAAAAAATGATGAAATAAAAATATTGAATGCAAAGTGATAATGTAACAATAAATATATAGATAGATATGGAGAGAGAGTGTGTATGTTTGGGGGGTGAGATATAGAGGTAAAGAAGGATAGACAATGGGAGATAGAGATATAGATGGAGGGGGTAGAGACGTGCTTACACTGAAGTCAATGCATGCTATTAATCTAATTCCTTTGAAATTAATGTACATCATACATCTAGTTGCATCAAATCAGAAATCAATGTCTAGACTAAAATCAATGCATCTAATGTAAGGTACTAAATAGGATTAGAAATCGACATCTACACTACAATCAATGCATCTAGTGCAAGTGATCAAATAGGATTAGAAATCAATATCTACACTAAAACCAATGCATCCAATGCAAATAATCAAATATGAGTAGAAATCAACATCTACACTAAAATGAATGCATCTAGTGTAAGGTATTAAATAGGATTAGAAATCGACATCTACATTGAAATCAATGCATATAGAATTAGAAATCAACAACTACATTGAAATGTTCATGACTTTCTAGATCTTACTTCTATGTCTATATTTGTCTTTGTGTGTCTCTTTCTTATTCCCTCTCTCTCCAACTTCCATTATGTGTCTATCTCCCTCTCTCTCTCCTCTCTCTCCCTTGTCTCTCTCTCTCTACCTCTCCCTCCCTTTCTCTATCTTTCTCTTCTTCCCTCTCTCTCTCTTCCATCTATATCTATAGCTCCCTCCATATCCCCTTATTTGTCTCTTTATCTCAGCACCCTAAACACATGTCATTCTCTCTTGCTCTCTCTTTCTCATCATATATATCTCTCTTCCTCCCTCCCTCTATGTGTTTCTCTCTTCTTCCCTCTCATCCCCTCCATCTATATCTTTATCTCCCTTTGTCTCCCCTTCTTTATCTCTCTATATCAGCCTGCAAACACAAACACACACACTCTCTCTCTCCATATCTATCTATCTAGATCTACCTCTTCCTCTCCCTCTCTATCTCTTCCAATTCTCTCGCTTTCTCTCTCCCCCCATTGTCTCTCTATCTTAGCCCCTAAACAAACACACTCTCTTTCCATATTTATCTATCTATCTATCTCTATCCCTCCCTATTCCTCTCTCTCTCCCTCCCTCTTTCTCTCCCTCTCTCTCTCTTCCCCTTCTCTCTCTCTCTCTCTCTCTCTCTCTCTCTCTCCATATATATATATCTCTTTCCCCCTCGCTTATTTACCTCTTTTCTGCCTCTCTCTCCTTCATCTATATCTTTCTATCCCCCTTGTCTTCTTTTCACCCTCAATACACACTCTCTCTCCATATTATCTATCTCTCTTCTCCATTCCTT
Organism: Pinus taeda; assembly: GCA_000404065.3. NCBI lineage: Eukaryota > Viridiplantae > Streptophyta > Pinopsida > Pinales > Pinaceae > Pinus > Pinus taeda. The sequence goes on along the minus strand of APFE031601433.1, from coordinate 80,916 downwards.
TTCCCTCCCTCTTCTTCTTCTCTTTCTTTCCTGTTCCTCTCCTCCCTCCCTCCTCTCTCTCTCTCTCTTTCTCTCTCTCTCTCTCTCTCTCTCTCTCTCTTCCCACTTTCTCTCCTATATTCCTCACCATCTCTCCATCTCTCCACCTCACTCCCTCTCCCTCTCCACCTTTCTCTCTCTATGTCTTTCTCCCCCTTCCAACTCCATCTCTCTCCCCTCCTCTCTCTCCTCTCTCTCAAATCCCCTCTCTCTACCTTCCTCTCTCCCCCTTTCTCTCTCACCTCTCTCTGTCTCTCCCCCCCATCACATTCTCTCTTTCTCTTCACCCTCTAACTCTGTCACTATCTCTCTCCCTTTCTCCTCCTTGCTCTCCCCCTCTCTCCCCCCTCCATATCTCTGTCTCCCTATCTCTCTCTTCCCGCTCTTTCCCTATCTCTATCCTCTCATTTTCTCTCTCTTACCTCATGTCATATCCCCCTCATTCCATCTTCATCTCTCCCTTGTAACTCCCTCTCTCTCTCCACCTCTATATCTCAATGTCTTTGTTCTTCCCTCCCTCTTCCCCCCCTCCAAATCCATATCTCTCTCTCCCTCCCCATCTCCCCCCTCCTCTCTCTCTTCCTTCCTCTCTCTCCTTGTCTCTCCCACCTCTATGTCTCTCTCCTACACTCTATTCCCCCTCCATCTCACACTTTCTCTTAAATATGATCTTATTGTATTGTATTTAAGCAAGTATCTGAAAAAAACATAATTGGTTGTAAAATATTAAACCTATATTTTGGGATCAATCATGTCAAAGAAAATACAATAATAAAAAAACTTAAAAGAAGGATGCACTATCTTTCCTAGTCACTTTTCTTTCTCTCTTCACTAGGATCTTTGGTTAAGATGCATCTATCATGGTTATTTATAATATTATTTATATTAAATAAATTTCACATATGTAGATATAAAAGTGTTCTTATATTTAATTTATTAAAACCTCGATTTAATTTTTATGGGAATATTTTTAGTAGTCATGAGGATGGAGTGTTTAGATATACCTCAAAAGTAACTATAACCTTTTTGATTTTAGATTTAATTAAAAAATGTTATAAAATTAAATTGAAATAAAGTATTTGTAAAATATTTTGATTTTGAAATAAGTTGTGGTTTTTGGGTACGTGGTATTGATAAGCCATGGTATTGTAATAGAAAAATAAAAAACCCAAATCCATAACATAATAAGCAAAAGCCTAGATGGCCCATGGTATTGATAAACCATGGTATTAACCCATAGTATTATGATTTTCCTCCCTCCTCTCTCTTTATCTTTATCTTCTAGGTATCGACCCATGATATTGTAAAAATATATATTTAGAAGTTAATAATATCTATGGTAAAATTCATGATTAAAATTCTTGTTATATCATAAATATTAAGATTTTACCTGCTTATTAATTAAATTTATAAATGGCTATAGAATCATTATTTTAACCCACTTACTAATTAAATTTATAGATGATTATAGAGTCATTATTTTAACTTATACGGTAAAATTGATGTTAAGTTGTAAGTACTATTTATATGTTATATATTTTAATGTGATAAGTATATTATATTTTCTTTTATATAAAAAATTATGACATCTAACATCTACCCATCTAACACTTAGACATCTCTAACACTCACACATCTAATGCTCAGTCACCCACCCTAAATTAGGCTATAAAACACTGACACAATTATATCTATCAAAATAATTTAGTAAAAAAGTGATCACTGTCACGTTCCCACATAATTTAGATTTATTATATTTATGATATCTACACCGTGGAATTTATTGGTTATTAACCATAGTTCGCATCACAAGAATAAACATTCATATATAGACTTAGAATATCAATATGCACATTATCTGTGTTCTATTCATTAAAATAAGATTACATATATACAAAGTGTTGTCTCAAGATAGGGAGACTATTTTGGACACACAATATGTTGGTTGAGGAAATCTCTCAACCATACACCAAACTAGGAACAAGTAGATATAGCCAACTCCTATAGAATAGGAACTGACTCCTTACATAGAAAGAATCACAACTAGAGACAAGTAGGAATTAGACATTCCAACACTTCCCCTTAATGGGTACTTGTCTCGATATCAGTTTGCAAAGTCTATTTATGGTCAAATATACCAAAATGAATATGTTGATGTCCATATAAAGGAGAAACCATCCACCAGAATGAATGGGTACTAACCGCTGCAACTTCCAGTCTTGTAAGATTTCCTTCGCATACATGGTTCTTCCAACTGTTATAACTGCACACATGTACCTGTAAACCCCCCTCCATCATTGTTAACCAGGGTTTTGTCAGATTGCCCGTAACCATGCACTGGGTTTTATCGGACCACCCTCAAACATGCCTCCAAGGGCTCTCAGCCAGCACGGCTCAACTCAGCCACCAAGGCTCAACACAGCCACCAAGGCTCAACAATGCCACCAAGGCACTTAATTCAGCCACAAAGGCTCTTCATGCTAAAATGATACCATGTTAAAATGAGATACCACTAAGGCACACCAACCACCATGGGCCAAGGGTTTTGTCAGCGAACCCTAAACCATGTTTACAGGAATCTCTGCCCACTTCACTCTCACACATGGTTTCCGGCTTACCACAAACCGATAATACAAATACAAAGTGGTTTTTAGATTACCACGAACTTAATGGGAATACACATGCCTTACAAGGCTTACATTTCACACTCCAACTTTTGGAGTTACCAGGTACATACTCTACAAAGACCATTACAAAACCATCCTAGACTTGCTTACAATTAAAATGTGTGAGTCATAATACAACGTACTAGTGAGTCTATTCCACAACCTCACAAACTTTCACTAGTTGTCCATCATAACATTTGTTGCTACTCCTTTAGTGTCATTGTTGCACAAAATTAATATTTGGTGCACTTCAACCTTATTACCCACCACATAGTAGATTTGCATCATCTTTCTGATTTAATTGTCTTGGATTTACCTGCATGATTTGTTAGAGTAGCTAATTCTAACAAAACCACTCCATTGAGTTAGCTAAGCTCAATGCTTCTAATTCCAAAACATTTATAAATATCTCTTCTTTGGAGTTTCTAAGAAATGCAGTCATAATCATTTTAATAAATTACTTTTCTACATTGTGTTGATCACGCTCAATGTACTTATCTTTGCAAACTCCAAATAAATTCACAAATTTTTATTTTACCATGGCAGAAAATTTTCAGGTTAAATTTCCATCGAAACAGACCTCTACCTTTCCTCTCTTGACTACATGGAAGGATCTAATGGAATTTGCATCATACCTAGTTGGCTCTACAATCATACCAATCAATCCATAGTCAAAAATTTATTCCTCTCAGATCAGCTCTACATCACCACACCAATCGGCTCCATGTTCACACAGATCCATGCTCTTTGTGAAACCACAATAATGAAATGCAGGTGCATATGAAGTTGTTTCAGCACACCCATATGAAGCTCTTGATGCCAATCATCTAGATCCTACACAATTCCCTCACATTGCAACCAACATTCCCCAGGTAACATCATATCACACTGCTGAGCCAAAACCAATAGATCTTCTAATCTCTCTTTCCATTCAGGATGATCTTTTGCGGTCTTCTCAAGTATTTCAACCAAGTCGCCTACAAAAATTACCAAATCAGAGTTTACTTCTTCTTTTGCTTTGTCAAACCTTGCTTGTATAACTCCCAAAACTACCTGTAGATTGTTAAAATTGCGTGGCTTCCAAGATGGACAAGGTCGAACTCCTCTAGGGTCTAATTCATGAGAGAAAATTTTAATGTCATTGGTCAGTTTATTCTTCCAAGGACCTCTTATAACCCGAAGAAAGACTTGAAAATGGGGAGACTCTGTTTCTTTTGCATCATCTGAAGTGCCACATGGAGCCTTTGATTCTTGAATGTGTGTATCTATGTTGCATAAAACCTAATGGTGGATTCTAAAAACATCTTCTTGGCATGGCGATGCCTGAGCACATTGAGATCTCCTCCAGGGCAATAATCCATAACCCAGGAAACAATCTTGTTTCTCTTTCTGTGTGCTCTCTCTTCAATCCATCACTCTTTTTCTCCATGACAGGTTTGCTCATAAACTTCATGGCTAGCACATGCTTCTCACAGTCTTGACACTAGGCCAAAAACACATTCCTTATGGCACCCCTACCAACCACTTTCACGAACCATTGACCACAAGCTCCTTTTCTCAATTGACGAAGGGCCATATTACAACCACTACTATGCCATCGCTCGGCCAGCTCCCTCCGAGCAGCCACTGTTCCCACTGATATCTAGTCCCTTTGCTGGAAACAAGCCACCACCGATCCTGATTCACCAATCCTGATTTGTGGAAGCGATTGTGAGGGTGGGACTCACAACAATAGATCCCTAGCTCCAGCAGCAACCTCCACAGCATGGATTCATTACACCACCATTGCGCCATCTAGGGAGTTGGTTACCAATGACACCTCCATGCTATAAGATCGATGATGGACAAACTAAAAAAAATTGATTGGCAAACAAAGCTCTTTATTTCCTCGGCCCAGGAGAGGCCAGCCCTCAGGGCTCTGATACCAACTTAAAATATCAATATGGACATTATCTGTGTTCTATTCATTAAAATAAGATTACATATATACAAAGTGTTGTCTCAAGATAGGGAGATTATTTTGGACACACAATCTGTTGGTTGAGGAAATCTCTCAACCACGCCAAACTAGGAACAAGTAGATATAGCCATCTTCTATAGAATAGGAAATAACTCCTTACTTAGAAATCACAACTAGAGACAAGTAGGAATTAGATATTCCAACATATAGTACATTATATATATTCAATATTTCAAGGAATTGTAGAAATCGATTCCTGTTAAAAATAGATCACTGGCCATTAATTTGTTATTTTTAAAATAGAGATAATTAGTCTAGGCAAAAGATG
>APFE031601433.1:25081-60462 GCA_000404065.3 Pinus taeda | reverse complement strand
AATTAAGCTATGAATCTACACTAGCATACATGTACAAGAAAGAAGAGCCTTAGCTGCTAGGGTTGGGCCCTAACTCAAGAGATTCATCCCTCACAGTTAACTCAGTGTTCGCTCAAACAAAACTCATTCTTATTACCAAAACAATAGATTACATCAAAAGAATGTCACGAATCTTATAGCTCGAAAATAGAGTAGAGTTTTACAATGAAAAATATGAATCCTACTGAGATCCTAGGCCTCTCTACTTATACATCTAAAGTTTCCAACGAATTACTTAAATTAGAGAGGTTCCCAAATTCGAGATAAACTGGTGCTTTGTCTTTCATTTGCTCGGTTGCCTTCTAGTCCTCATGATTTCGCTGTTTGCACTCTGAGCTGATGGAGGAATATTCGAATGGAGGGGTAGTAAATGAGGAGTATTTACCTCCTATAATCCATCTCCCTTGTCCCATTCGAGTTTTGACGTTTGGCTTTGCCAAAATTCCTTGCTTTTATCCTTTAATCTTGCATTAAATGCACATTAGACCACAAAGCAAAATATCCAACTCTAACTCATCTCATAAACAAAATATAATCAAAATTGTGCAATAAGTTATGAGAATAGTTGGTTTGACTAAGCTAGGAGGTGAATTAAGGCCCATATAATGACCCAATGATGAGGCTCATCATCACCCCCTACTTAAAGTGTTTCTCATCCTTTGAGCAGCTTAGTCAATATCCATATCCTTCATGGCTTTGGTAGCCTCTCTAACATCCCATGCCTCTGTCATGGTCTCCTCTTCTTGTTCATAGAAGCATTCTTTCTTTTCTACCTCTTCCCATTGCCTCTTTTCTTCTTATTCTTTTCTCCCTTCTAGCATCCCTAAGAGTAGTGGTGGATTGAGTTTTAGGCCTATCCAATTGACCTTCAACCTTTGCATAAATTGCTTATACATAGGTTTAATGTTGAGTGCCTATCTAAACCTTTGAGGGGAGTGATATTCTCTTATATTTATGCCGTATGGAAGTGTGTTCCATCTCCTTAAGTAAACATGTATACTATCATCTCATAGCAACCTAAACATGTCCTCTGAATGTGAAATTGCTTTCCCTTGGGCAACAAGATATCTAGATGCCAACTGAGGATCATTTGTAATCAAATTATGGGTACTGATGAGGGCCATGGGATTTGATTGTTCAACTCTGATTGAAAAAGGTTCATTTTGCTCTCTTTCCAATATCCTTTTCATCTATGCAGCTCTTGACTCCTCATGGTTCATCCATGATGCCAAAGCCATTAATTGTAGATCTCCTAGCTTGAGATTAGGGTCCCAAACATTCATGTATATGAGGGCCATGTTATGCAAATAAAAATCATCCATTTTGGCCCTATCATCTAGTGTACTTTTATCACAAAGATCAATAAGCTTCCTGTAGTGCTGCAATGGCATGGTTCCCCTCTGTGCTAATGTCTTAATCTGAAACTGCAACTATTGTTCTTTGAGGTAGAGAGCATAGGATTTAGCTGGAATCCTACACTGGATTGCCTCCAAGGAGAGGCTGACCATACATGCTAATTGGTTCTCTCTTTCCTGCAGCTGTCCCCTTAGCCATGCATTTTCTGTCTCTAGTTGATTTCTCATTATAGATTTTCTTTCCCTTAAGCCACTTATCTCTCTACCCATTTCTTTGAGTTTTTCCTCCATGTGCCCAATGTTTTCCACCCCCTTTGATTTTGCGATCTGCATCCATTGGTGAGTTTTGGCCCTTTCCTTCTCAAGCTCAAAGAACAGTGGGATGGAAAATTTTTGAGGTATGACCTTGCCTCCTTCAATAAACCAGTAATAGGAGTCTAGGTTGGTTTGGGGGCTGGGTTCTTTTGTCTCTGGGTCCTACCTTTCTTTCCAATTTATGTGCCTCCTGTAGATTCAATAGAGTATCTTGTAGGACTATTTTTGCTTCCTATAGATTTTGTTGTGGATCCTGTAGGATTGCCTTACCCTTTGAGGAAGTTGATCTAGTAGTAGGCCTCCTTACATAGGTGATAGGGGATTTAGGGGAAGGAATTTTGTCTTTTTTATTAGGGGAATCTTCAATCTCAATAGGAATTCTAGTTGATGTTTGTGGCTTTCCCTGTCTTATTCTTGTGCTCTTTCTTGTCCTGAAATATAGTGGGGTTTGCCTCTGCATTTTTCATTTTTGCTTGATTGGGGTGCTGAGAGCAGTGAGGGCAGTTGCTGACTCTCTCAGTGGCCTCTAGAGACACCCTAGGTGACTCCTCCTTATGTTTTTTCCCCTTTGTTCTATTGCCTTCTTCTTCTCTGTCTTTCCTATCTTCTTCTTCTAGTAGATCTTCATCATCTCTATCGGTTTCCTCCTTAATTTCTTCCTCTGTTTCTTCATCCTCCTCCTCTTCTCCCTCTTCTTCTTCATCTTCATCATGTTCCTCTGTGTCAGCTCCTTCTTTAGCCATCTCATCCTTATCTCCTTTTTTATCTTCCTCCTCCTATTTTACTTCCTCTTCACTTACAGTAGACCTAACATCATAAGTGAGAGATTTGATGTCATCATCTGCTGGCATGTCTCTAAAAATTGACCATGTTATATGGGTTCTGAGGTTTTGGAGGGCATCTTCAATGAGTATCCTAATCAACCCATGGTGAGATAATTATTGGGAATTCCCCTCCTTCACTTTGATTCTTGAGTCTATGAGTGATTGAAGCAAGAAATATGGTACGTTGAGATTTTGGTGAGGGGGTGTTGCTACTCCAAATCTTAATTCTTCAAGGATCCTGAAATGATAGCCATAGACAACACTATATCAACTCTCACATGAGATGTATTTGATTAGTTGGTAGCCTAACTCACTCCATGGATATGGCAGACTTTCACTCCTTACTCCATTTTTATCCTCAGTGGGTTCTTCACCTTCTAAAAAGAATTTTCTTTTGGCAACATGGTTGTCTCCTTTGTCTTCTTTTCTCCATGGGATTCCTAGGGTAAGTGTGGTGACCTTGCTGATGAGCTCAGGGGTGAGATCTATAGTGAGGCCCCTTATTATAACAATGGCATGGATTCTGTTGTGTGGAGTGAGGGAGAGAGCAAATTTTCGAGCCACCTCATCATCATACCCTTTGAATTTTTTGAAAAACCCCATCCAATTATGTCTTGTGAAGATTTCAAGCACTTGGGGGTATTGTTGGATTCTCACAGTGTTTGTGGGCTCTCTCCTATTAAACCCTCCTGTCATCTTACTGGTGAAGCTTGAGGAGAAAATGAGAGGGTTGAAACAATTTTTCAAATGCAGGAGCAAAACAGAGTTGATTGTGTATTTAATTCCCTTCACAAAGTTGCGAAATTCACTCAAATATAGAGTATCCTTGGTTCATTTACTTACAAAGGGGAATGTAATTTTAGAGCCTACCTCTTTAGATTGGTTGTAGTGGCCAAGTCCTCTGATATCCCTTATGAACTCTTCTCTGCTAATCTTGTAGATAGTCTCTATGTATCCTGTAGGAATTCCTGTGCATGCTCCTGTAGGAATTCCCGTGTAGTGAACGATGGATCTTTGCCTCTGGTGGGTGGCCTGGGTTATGAAAGCGACTTGAGTGAGGGGGTTTTGAGGAGGTGAAATGCATGAATGCATGGGAACGAAGTTTTATTTCCTCTTATGGTGATTCAGGGTGAGGTCGTGTGCTGAAAGAAAAAGATGCATTTCTATTTCTGGACTGTTGGTCCCCACTACCACCTCATCATTTTCCACTCTTTGTAATCAGCTCCCACCTTGTAGATCTAAAGTTTAGCCACTTTTTTTCCTAATCCTTCTCTGTCTTTGAGTTGATTGCAACCACATGTGAGAGGACACCCAGTTGTGCATGTGTTGATTGAATGAAGGTGGCCAAGTTAACTGGCCACCTTTTCACTTATAAACTGACTATCTTGTAACCCTTACCATTTTTTACTACATGATGCATATGAGAGAGCGAGCGGGATATTTACCTATGATTTCAATGCTATGTTGTTGTGTATATTTGTTGCATGCCATTCTTCTTCCTCCTCTTGCTGTCTGCTAATGGTTTCTCTATTTTTGTAGGTATCTATGGTTGAACATTTGATGATGCTGCTTTGGAGCTCCTGCATCATCCTAGTGAAGACTTGTTGCTGGTGTGATTGGCATTCTGTGGGATAGGATGCTACAGGATTTCCTATAGGATGTCCTGTAGCTGCTTCTCCCTTAGAATTCTTTAATCATTTCGCTTCTGGGGCTATGAGGATGGTGACATGGGTGGAAGGAGTGGGAATGTGGAGAGCAAAGGATACTCAGGTGATGCTCTTTACTCCTCTCTGTTTCCTCTTTTTTTTTTGAAGACTGGAAGAAACTGTTGAAACTAATCTTTTTTTGAATGGTGAGTGCAGGGATGATGATGGTGGATGAGGTGAGGTGCTAGATCATGAATGAGATGAATTTTAGGGACCTAACAAGTCCATCATTTTCCTTGAGATTGCTTCTTGTAGTATTTCTGGGTCACTGTAATTCCTACAAGATCATCCTGTAGGTTTTCAGGGGATCCTGTAGGAATATAGGGGATCCTATAGAAAACATAGTATTTGCATAAATCAAAGCAATGGAGTTGAAAAATAACAAAAATTATGGAGGGATGCATGGTAAGGGGTGAATAAAATGAATATATGAGTGGCAGGGGTCCCCTTGGGATCCTCTTTTTCTCCTTGACTGTCCTTCTCGCCCACCTGCAAATGGAAATTTCATGATAATTTTTTTTTTTTTGAAAAACATCTAGGCTGCCTTAGAGAGGTTTTCACATTAGTTGTTTGCCCTGGACACCTCAAGAAAGGTTTTCACCCAGGGATCTTCTTATTCCCTTTTTCTTTTTGTTTTTTCCCTCTCTCTTTTTTTTTGTCATCACTGGGCTGCCTCAACAGGTTTTCAACCCAAAGATGGAATTCAGGTGCCTCATGGAGGTTTTCACCTGAGTCCTTATTCTTTTTTCTTTTTCTTTAGTGATTTGATGAGGGAGGATCTGTAACTTACTCCACTATCATCATTGTTTTATTGATATCATCAATGAACTCTTGTTTTGATAAAGGTCTCTTATACATTTTCAATCAGTGTCCATTAACAAGCAAAGGGATGGATTCTTCATCTATGGTTCTAATTTGCACTGAACCATTATCATGGCATCTTTCCACAACATAAGGTCCAAGCCATCTTGTCCTTAACTTAACCTTGAAGTCTTTATACCTAGAATCATATAACAATGTCCAATCACCTTCCTGAAATTGCTTCTCCTTGATATTTTTATCATGCTAGATCTTCCTCTAAAGTTGAACTACCTCTATATGTAGGAGGGCCTGCATTCTGAATTCATCCAAACAATTCAATTGGAACAATCTCTCTTTCTGTGCACTCCTAATATCCAAATCTAGTTGGGTTTCCATCATTAATGTGTTATATTCAAATTCAATGGACAACAAGGCCTTTTTCCCATATACCATCTCACAGGGTGTGAATCTAGTGGTGGTATTACAGGCCCAAGTGGCCTCAACTAGCCTTTCTTCCCAATCCTTCTTGCTGCTGCTCACCACGTTGGTTAAGATTCCCTCCAGTGCTCTGTTGGTCACCTCCACTTGCCCATTAGCTTGTGGATGATAGGGAGTGGAGGTTGAATGCTTAATCTTATGATGGCTGAGCATGTCTTCGATCATGTTGGAGGTAAACTGGCCACCTTGGTCTGTAGCCAGCTCTCTAGGGTACCCAAATTTGTAGAATATAATCTCCCTTAGGAACTCAGCCACCTTCTCTTCTATTTCTGCCTTAATTTCCTTGGTTTCAGCCCACTTAGTCAAATACTCAATGCACACAATAATGTGCTATTTTTTCTTTTAAGGAGGGTCAATAGGCCCAATGAAGTCCATGCCCCACTTGTCAAATGGCTCGAAAATCACTTGAGGTTGTAGAGGCATTTCATCTCTTGGAGTAGGCTTTCCCATCCTCTGGCACTGATCACACTGAATAGTGTATTTTTTTACATCCTGATGAAGAGTGGGCCATAACATCCTGCTTGTAACACTTTGAATGTTGTCCTCTTTGCTGCGAAGTGACCTCCACAAGGCCCATCATGATAGGTCAAAAGGATGTCAAAGACTTCCTCTTCCTTGACACACCTTCTCAAGATTTGATTTGGGCCAAGTTTGAAAATATTGCCCCCAGCCTAAGTGAAGGGGGCACTTTTCCTAACTATCTTTCTCTTTTCTTTGGAAGACAAGTTTGGTGGGAACTGTGCTAATACCAAATAGTTTTCTATATTAGCAAACCATGGAGAGAGAACTGAAATAACAAATAAGTGCTCGTTTGGTAACTAGTCATCCACCATTCTTTCTTCACATGCAGGCAAATTTACCCTAGATAAAATGTTCGCAACAACATTTTCCTTGCCAGGCTTGTCAACAATGGTTAGATCAAACTGTTGTAATAAAAGTAACCATCTTATAATTCGAGCATTCACATCTGGTTTGTTCATTAAATATTTGATTACAACATGGTCAGTATGCAAAAATGTTTTATAGCATGTAATGTAATGCCTGAATTTGTTTAATGAATGCACAACAACCAAGAGTTCTTTTCGGTCACTGTATAATTTAATTCAACCTTTGGTAAGTTCTTACTGATAAAATAGATAACATAAGGCAATTTTTCATCTATCTGACCTAGGGATGCTCCTATGGCTTTGTGTGAGGCATCAACATGAATATGAAAGGCGAGGGACCAGTTTGGGCCCCGAAGAATTGATGGAGTGGTTAACTTATCCTTTAGGATGTCTAAGGCCTCTTGACAACTTTTTGACCATATAAACTCGGAATCTTTGGCCAACAAATCAAATAAAGGAGACGCCAACTTCTTGAAGTCCTTTATGAACCTTCGGTAGTATCCAACTAACCCTAGGAAACTTCTGATGTCTCTCTGCTTTTGAGGAGGTGGGACCCTTTGGATGATGGCTACTGTGTTTGGGTCCCCCTGTAGTCCTTCTCGAGATATTGAATGACCTAGCACGGTCCTTGTAGTCATTAAGAATTCACATTATTAAATACTGAGAGACAGGTTCATTTCAATGCATTTGTGCATTAATTTGCCTATGTTAGATAGGGCTTCTTGAAAGTCACAGACATAAGGTGTAAAATCATCCATAAAAATATCCACCACATAATGGACTAATTCGGTGAGAATACTCAACACTGCTCTTCGAAAAATGGTTGGAGCATTGCATAGGCCAAAAGGAAGGAACCTATAGGCAAAAGTAACCCAAGGATAGGTGAATGTGGTCTTATCTTGGTCTTCTGGGTAGATTTGGATTTGGTTGTACCAATTGAATCCATCTAGGAAAGAGAAAAACCTTTTCTCTACCAGGCCATCTAGCACTTGGTCAATGAAGGGTAGAGGAAAATTATCCTTCTTTGTGGCTTTGTTCAACTCTATGTAATCAAAACAAATCCTCCACTTACCATTTTTCTTAGGAACTAACACCAAAGGAGAGGCCCACTCACTGTCGGAGATAGTGTAAATGAATCCTGCATCTAGCAGTTTTTGCAGTTCTTCTTTGACTATATCTTTAAGAGCTAGATTCATCCTCCGTTGTGGTTGTCAGACTGACTTGCGACCTTCTTTGATGTATATGCGGTGAGTACACACTAAGGGGTATACTCCCTTCATTTCCTTGTAATTCCAAGCGAAGACTTCTAGATTTTCCTTTAACATGTTGCATAGCTTCTCCTCTTCGAGAGCAGAAAGAGATGGATTGATTTTCAAGGTTCTCTCTGGGCCGAATTCTATGGTTTTGAGATGGAGTGGGTTGGAATCGGCCAAGAATAAGTCAATTGGATGATTGTTCTGGGTTTCTTTTACTGCTTCTTCTAAAGGTAATGAACCGAGAGTTGGACTTTGGAGAAGGTGTTCAATCAAGTCATCCTCATCTTGTTGTCCTCCTCCCATGGTTGCTTCCAAAGCATAAAGTTAGGCAGAATAAACTTCATCTTCTTCCTCCTCCAACCATAAAGGTAAATCATGCTCTAGACAAGGTTGAGCAGGAGGGTATAGGACTAACTGCTTGGACATATTCCCATTCTTGATGGTCATATTCTTAGGTTTGTAGATGATGTAAGCATCGGTTGTGGCCAACCATGGCCTCCCAAGGATGAGAGGATATAGTAAGCTTAGCCTTAGGCTGCAGAACTAGGAAATCTACAGGGTACTCCTAGGAGTCAATGGAGACCATAACATCCTCCACAATTCCCTCAGGGGTTACTATGGAATAGTCTGCAAGTTGTAGAACTGTTGTGGTCTTCCTCAATGACCCTTGGACGTTGAGCTTGAGCATGGTGTTCTTTGTCATCACATTAATGGCATCCCTAAGATAAATCAGAGTGTGTGGAACAATGGTGCCATTGATGTGCACATCTACTACAGGGCTTCCAGGGTCCAAATATTTTGGACATATTACCTACACTACCATTAAGTTGGACAACCGCCCAATGACATTAATAGTAGGGGCATCCCTTTTTCGCCTCCCTGAATGCTTGAAGCATTTCTCCTTAATCAACTTATTGTAAATGGGAACATCTTTTATTGCTTGGAGAAGGGGGATCCTTACACATATATTTTTCAATTCTCCTAGAAGTTCAGTATCTTCTGGGGTAGGTTGGAGTGGTTGGGCTAATCTCTTAGGAAAGGGTGGATTTATTTTAAGGTTTCTTATCTCTCTTTCTTCCTCAACCTCCCTAGGTGGAGGGGGAGGTCGGTCATTCGGGAGAACTCTCCTAGATCTTAGGTTAATCTCTTGGATTTCCATGCACATAAGTTAGATGTGATGTCTCTCCACTGCATACTTGTTGAGCCTGCCTATTTTTTGGGTTTGGATTTGGCTGGGCAAGCATCTAGGGTTGCTTGGGTGGACAAGAGTGTAGAAGTTGTGGTTGGGCAGGTGGTGGAGGCAATAGAGCTGGAGCATTGTCATATTAGGGCCTCCACCCCTGGAGTGGTGTATTCCACTGAGGTTGTGGTAGAGCATAAGGTTGAAATGACTAGCTAACTAGCTAGGAATGATATTGAGATGCATAGGACCAAGGATGGGGTGTAGACCAGGAAGGATGAGTAGGGGTCCCTAAGAATGTATAGTTGTGGTTTGGTTGGGGTTGTAATATGCATGGGATGATCATTGCATGCCCTGCTAGTATGGTTTATGCCCAAGAGATCTCTTTGGTTAATGTAGCAAAGCTACTTAGTGACCCATTTAGCTCCTTGATATACAGCTTTGACTCCGAGTAAAGAAGGGCACCTGTCTTTGGAGTGGTTTTCTTCACAGACCGAGCAAATTTCAATACAGTTCAATGGACATTCATTCATAGGATGCCTCCTAATGCATCTAGGAAAAAAGATGGCCAAGACTCTCTCTGTTGCCTCCTACTTCCTTTTAATGTTCATGGTGTCCATTTGCAAGGCAAGGGTTTTCAACATCTCACTTTTGAAGTCTTCCAACATGTTTCCAATTTCACCTTTGATGGATGAGTTGGAAGATGATGTATTGGCCATAGGTTGACTACCCCTACCCTTTTTCCTGGCCACCCTAGAATGGTTTCTAAAGACAATCTTGATATCCTCATAGAATAATTGGTAGATATCTCCTCTTGCTAACAAATGTAAGGTATCTAGAAGATCTTCTCTTACCCCCCTAAGCAGGACTAGCTTTAGTGACTCAAGGTCAAGTGTGCACCTGGCCCTTTTGTAACTAAGCTGGAATCTTTCTTTGTAGTCTTATAAGGATTCATCATGGCCTATGGTCATCCTAAAAATTTCTTCTTTAGTATCCTTAGACCAACAATAGTCCCGATATTTTTTGTTAAAGGCCCCCTGCATCTGAGCCCAAGTTGTGATGCTTTCTCCAGGTAAACCCATGAACCAGCGCAATGCTACATCCTTGAGGGTAGATGGAAATAGTTTTAACTTTTTCTCATCATCTGTATAGTCATAGGTTCGGTATATAACAACAAACTCAAACAGGAAAGTGTCAGGGTCCTCTGTGGTCAGGCCATGGAAATGAGGTATGGCAGAGGGGCTTATATTTTTCATCTTAGTGTCCCCATTGGTTTCCCTAATGGGGAAGGCACCCTCAGCTGTCTCTCTACTTCCTCTGTCATTTCGGTTTTTAGATATTGGTTCAATAGGAATGAGTTCCTCTTCTTCTTCTTCTTTCCCTGTAGGTTCTTCAAATATGTTAGGTTGCTCACCTAAGGGTTCCTCCAGTTCACAGCCACCGAAGAAGAGAAAAGGTTGGCTGTTGGATGTAGTGGGGGTATTTGGAAAAAATTTCCCTAAGTTGTCCCTATTCCTACGAGGCATGAAAGGAAATATTTTTGGGTTGGTTTTGTATTCTTTTTAAAACTTGTAAAGTACTTGTAGAATTGAAACTGTTGATTGAATGAAAATTACTGACAGAATGAAAAAGCTACTTGTTGAATTGAAATCCTATTTTTAGAATGGAAAGGAAATCAAATAATGAAAAATGAAAGAAAGGAAACAACTAGATTACTTTTGCAGAAATAAACTAATGGAAAAATATTGAAGACAAGAAATAGAAGAAGAGAAAGTAGTAATCACATTCTACTCAGACACCTCCTTGACAATGGCACAAAAAAGTGATGAGTGCTAGTATTGCAGCAAGGATGCTACAACTCTTGGGATATCAACTTTACTTATCAACCTGAGGTTCATACAAACTTGGAGGTGACAGTGTTGTATGCACAAGTAAAAGTGATGGTTCTGCCCATTGTCACTGTTTAGTTGGCAAGAGATCATTGGGGTTCCAAGCTAGAATTCTATAGAGTTAGAAGAAGTTGGATTCTTTGATGGAAGAAGGGAAAATCTACTCTAAGAGAATTACTCTACTGCAGTAATGGAAAAAGCCAACATGTAATGCTAAACCACACCATACCCTAACTAACCATTTAAGAAGCTATGCTAAGCAGAATTGCTAAATCAACAATGAACAAATGCTACTATCTAAGTTGCAGAAGTAAAAGGCATCAAAACATACTAATATGCAAGAAAAGAAACTAAACTAAATTTGTTTTCATTTGTTTTTGGTTTTTTTTAGGCAAAATCAAGTATGCAAACTAATTGTTCTTGTGGATGTGGCAAGTGGATGGAAGGTGTTTGAGGATAGCTAGAAGGTTTATGGAGTGGTTGGATGATGTGGAGGGGTCCTAAGAGGCCTTTTGTGACTTCCTAGATGTTTCCCATCAATTCGGCCTCAAAACAGGCCGTTTCAGGAAAACCTGTAGGATGTACTAGAAACCTACAAGATGATCTTGTAGGAATTACAAGAAACCTGTAGGATACAATAGAGAGCTAATTGTGAGGTGTTGGAGGTGTTGGGAAGCTTGGGAAAGGTGTGTGATGGCTGGAATGGAGAGTTAGAAGGTCTAGAAGCACTCGGGAGTCAATTTCCAAGATAAGAGATGGCTAGATTCGCTCAATGCGTTTAGGAGAATTTCAATGAAAAATGATGAAAAACTAGTGAAGGTGATGATGAAGCAAGGGATGGATAAGGTGGATGAAGTGGAAGGTGGCTATTGGTTATGAGCTCTTGATGTCCTCCTGAAGAACCTGTTCTTCATAAAACATGTGTATCTTCCAAGAAACTATGCAACAAGATACATTTTCATAAACTAGAAAAGCATGTATCAACTGCCTACATTATGCATGAAGAAAGTGCTGAAGGCAATGGAAGCATGACTAAGATCTTATTGCAAAAATGGAGATGGAAAATGATGAAAATGAAATCTGCCTTCTGACATTAACCAAATACTGAATTAAAGACAACAAACTCCAAAGCTCATACAAGAATTAGAAATTTGTGTTTATGGGGCTGTTGAAGGGTGCCTTCCTCAAGTCACAGTCCTAGAGGGAGGAAGTGAGGCCAAGATACCTGTTGAAAACCTTTTGGTGATCCCTTTTCTCCTTGCTAACCTTCTACTTGAAAGAGGGCATAAATGGAAGAAAATTGTCACACAACCAATCTAATATACACTACTTGTAATGGGAATGCATCTACTAAGCAAATTAACGAATGAATCTACACTAGAATACATGTACAATAAAGAGGAGCCTTGACTACTAGGGTTGGGCCCTAACCCAAGAGCTTCAGCCCTCTGAGTTAACTAAGTGCTGGCTCAAAACAAAACTCATTCTTATTACCAAAATAATGGATTACATCAAAAGAACTGTCACAATTCTTGTAACTCGAAAATAGAGTAGAGTTTTACAATGAAAAATACGAATTCTACTGAGGTCCTAGGCCTCTCTACTTATACATCTGAAGTCTCCAATGAATTCCTTAAAATTAGGGAGGCTCGACTCCCAAACTCGAGATAAACTAGTGCTTTGTCTTTCACTTGCTTGACTACCTTTGAGTCCTCATGATTTGGCTGTTTGCACTCCGAGCTGATGGAAGAATATTCGAACGGAAGGGTAGTAAATGAGGGGGATTTACCTCCTATAATCCCTCTCCCTTGTCCCATTAGAGTTTTGACCTTGTTATTTGCCAAAATTCCTTGCTTTTATCCTTTAATCCTACATTAAATGCACATTAGACCACAAAGAAAAATATCCAACTCTAACTCATCTCATAAACAAAATATAATCAAAAGTGTGCAATAAGTTATGAGAATAGTTGGTTTGACTAAGAGAGGAGGTGAATTAAGGCCCATATAATTACCCAATGATGAGGTTCATCAATCAATATCCCATTGCTATGCAATTTGTTTCTCCAAAATCAATTCATGAGGTATTGTAAAAAGCCCACTTATTGCAAACTTCATTTGAACAAGGGCATCAAACCATCCCTTACACAGTCTACAAATCTAGTGCTTAGTGACTGATCCACTCAACTCTGATTTGTCATGTCAAGTATTGTACTTTAGGCACACATAAGATATCCCTCAAAACAATAAATTAACACATCAAATCATAGTTCTTAGGGCTTACATAAGCAGTCCATTGACTATCTTTTGCTATTTCAAATTTCAATTCCTTAGGGCACAATAAATTCAATCTTCAAACTGTTAAGCCATTCAATGGTTAGGTCTTCTAAAAGGTCTTCTGAATATGCAACACTCTTCCATCTTAGCCTTTTGTTTCTTGAAACCCTATTTAGGCCTAGAAATATCACTAACATGAAACATACAAGGAGCATATAGATAGGAAACTAACCAAAACCATTAATAAAGGAGGAAAGACACATAATACTTATCTCTTGAAAATGATTAGCCCCTTCTTAGTCCATGGACTTCATGTATCCATTTTTTTAGCTTCAACTTTCAAGAAAAGTAAGCTCCCTCTTAAACTTGAGCTACATGATCATTTTTCCCATCTCTAATTCCCAAGATCTAGGACTTATTTCAACAACAATGAGGGTTTCCTTAAGGGTTAATATCCAGATCCCCATAACTTGCAAATCTAAAAATTTCAAGTTTTCCAAGGATCTTCACTAAGTATTTTAACTCACAAGTGAGGATACTCTTATCCAATCAATACATCCTTACAGACCCTCATCCTTCAACATCTCTGCAACAATTCAAGAGCATACATTTTAGCAAGGAAACAATAACACATATTGTTGCCTAGATCTCGAACAAAGAGGAACAACAAGATACATAGTTGATCAACTCTAGTCTATACTTACAGTCCTTCACTTCAACAGATGTATGGCATCTTATTCCACTAGGGTTGCCTTCAAACTTTGCACCAGTTGTCATGTAGTCAAAGTCATAGTCAAGATCAAGATCACTTTAGAGGATAAAACTAACTATCCCATACTATTACTTCACACCGCTGTCTTGCATTTTTGTCATCACAATTGAAGTACCTTGTATCTTTGTCAAGTAGCTCATATTTCTGAGAAGTAACTCGCATTACTTTGTATTGGTAAGGAGATGAATTCACTTTATTTGCATCATTATCATGTCATCGAGATGAGCTTGCACCACTTTGGATTCATTAAGGTAACTTCGTATATTAGTCCAAAATGCTCAGATCATAGTTTAGATCACAATCCAAACAACATAAATAGGAGAATATTCAAAATAAATTTGCAGATGCATAACAATACTACCAATTTTCTTTGCAATGAATATATTGACCCATATATGTCTTGTAAGAGAAATCACATCATGGTTATGTGAACCTTACAATATAACCCCGAAAGAGTATCTCATATATATTGTTAGAGTATAAAGGAGATCATTGCATCATACATAAGGGGACTTATATCACTGTCTCGGGCATAAGCCAGACTTGCTTTAGAACTTTGTTTTTGTATAAGACCTGATCCAAATTGTTCCATAACTATATAACCATTATAGAAGAACTTGGATTGCTTGAGAATACTATCTAGTTAGTTTCAGATCACTGTGTTAAAAAACTAAGAAGAAATTAGAATATTTGAATTACTATTGTGAGATTACAGTCATGATAAATGCACATTCCTCCATAGGAATGTATCCTTAGAAACTTACGTTGGTTCTTCCTTAGAAACCCACATTATTCAACCTTTGTCTCAAGAATAACATCACATATGTGTATTTGTATCACTTCGTTTGCATCAAATCATACATCTCGGATACATAAATGTAGACTTGAACTCTATAGGAATTTCAAAGGGGACTTCAAATACAATGATGTTTCATCCAACAAATGTTCACAAAACTTATTTAATAGATCTTCTTTCAAATTCATATAATATAAAGAAAGCTTTTATCTTGAGAGTTGATCCATAGAGATAAAATTCACTATTTTTTTTATCTTGGCTTCTATAAAAGTCCCCTTTCTCTTTCCCTAGATCTAATACCATGTTAGAACAATGACAAGGGGAATTATTAAATATGATAATTACTTGTGAGCATTATTATAGTTCTTTTCCATTAGTTTGTTAATATTTTTCGTCGAGCAGTATCATTAGCTACAATCCATGAAAGATCATAGTGTACAAGAGACAAGAAACACAAGAAGTTAGGATCCAAGCGAGGGAAAAAACCCCACTAAGGGAAAACCCATCAATCCTTTCTAGATAAAGTCAAGAGAAATCCAAGTGAAATACAGTCCAGTAACTAGTTCCTTCCATTTCCAAGTTAGCTCTCCATTTCGCTCATTAAATGCCATCAAATTGTCCTCAAGGAGCCAAATATATGTCTTCATAAGCCTGAACTCTTTCCATTGTTTCAACCTAATGCAAAGATAAAACCATAATCCTTTTTCTTATCAACATAACCTCATTAATTAGGATATACCAACTTCAAACTTTGGGCCTGTGTGCCTCAGGTTTTAGTCTTGTGTGTCCTCAAATTCTTGGACTATGTCACCTCAGAACTTCAAACTATGTCACCACATAAGACTATTGAACTTCCAGAGATGATGCACAAACTTTTTCTTTTTTTCAAATTAATGAGCACGTTGACCTATATATAATTATTCCCACGTCTGCTGATATGACCTGTCTCTTTTAATATAGCTCAAATTTTCTTTATGACAAATAAATAATTTCGTCATGTGATTATAAAGACTAGACCTAGTTACAAATTCCAACATTGTCCTTGCATTCGAAAACAAGGTGGGGACGATGGACTTCTCGATATAAACATTAATTAATGTAAACGTGATGAACTTAGCCTCGATCATGAGCCCTCAAACACTAACTCCTTCAAGGGTGGGTTCCTTACTGGATCCTAGGGGTGTCAGAATAGGAGGAAATGTGATGCCTTCAACATCCATCCCACTAGCCACTTAACCCCCCGTCATTAATGAGCATTTAAAAAGTTTTGAATTGAAAATTGCTTCTAGAAGTGGTGTTGAGAGAGGGCCAGATTGAGGGTTTGAATCAAAGAAGTGAAATTGTCGATGGTCCGGGCCTAGACTTTATTCTTGTCAACGTGCCAGATGCAATAAAAGAGACCTTTCCGGATCTTCTTGTAGGGGAGACCGAAAACGTGGGTATGAGCTTTGAGCCATAACCTGAGAAGCTCAACTATTTTGTCGTGATTCTTCTTCTTATAAGAGGCCAAGTGATTTTCAACCGTCTTTGACCTTATCGTTATTTTTGATTGCTTCTCCCATTTCTCAACGAATTCAAATCTCGTGAAAATGAAAGGCTAGATTGTTCCACTAAGGCTGCATCCTGTGAAGCTGAGCTTGAAAACCTTTGTATTATTGCAGGGTGCGCCTTCAACCTTTGAGATGGTGCTGATGCAGGGGTATCTGATCTTCTCTTTGGTCCACTGCATGAGCTTATTGGCAGTATCCGGGATTGAACCCTTGATGCTTGAGAGACTAAAAAAGAATGGACGATAAAAATCTGATGGTCATGATGGTCATGGAGTCTTAACGTGGTTCTAATACTACTAATTTGAATCTTGTGGGGCAATATTTGAGAAACTTGAATACTAAGAGAGAAAAAGAAAATACACAAATAAACTCTTTAATGAAATGAAGGAAAATAGTGATAAACACATAAACAAACTCTTTAATCTTGGAAATTGAGGTCCATTATTTAGAGCCTTCCCTAGTTACAAGACCATGGGTAAATACATGGGTGGATACAGTGAATAAATACCATGGGTGGATGGCACTATCTATTTAGATAAAAAATAAAACACAAATATACATATTTGATTAGCTTTACCTAAAACTATTATAAAACGTAGTCTCACTCTAATTGTGCTTGCTTGATTGGTTTTTGATATTACAACCCAACACAAAAGAGATATGGTAAAAATATTTCACCCCCACTCTCAACTGTAAATAAAATATTCACCTCTTCATATGAAATAAAAATAATTTTATATGAACTTTTAAAATAATTAAAACATATTTGATTAGCTTTACCTAAAACTATTATAAAATGTAGTCCCATTCTAATTGTGCTTGCTTTATTGGTTGCTGATATTACAACCCAATAATTAAAACATATTTGCTTAGCTTTACCTAAAACTATTATAAAATGTAGTCCCACTCTAATTGTGCTTGCTTTATTGGTTGTTGATATTATAACCCAATGAAAAAGAGATATGGTAAAAATATTTCACTCTCACTCTCAACTATAAATAAAATATTCTCATGTCCATATGAAATAAAATAATTTTATATAAACTTTTAAAATAATTAAAATATATTTGATTATATGAAATTTTAAAATAATTAAAAACATATTCGATTAGCTTTACCTAAAACTATTATAAGATGTAGTCCCACTCTAACTGTGTTTATGAACTTTTAAAATAATTAAAACATATTTGATTATATGAACTTTTAAAATAATTAGAACATATTTGATTAGCTTTACCTAAAACTATTATAAAATGTAGTCTCACTTGTATTTGCTTTATTGGCTGTTGATATTACAACCTAATACAAAAGAGATATGGCAAAAATATTTTACTCTCTCTCAACTATAAATAAAAGATTCTCATGTCCATATGAAATAAAATAATTTTACATGAACTTTTAAAAAATCTTTTAAAATAATTAAAAAAGTTGATATTATTTATATTTTTATATTTCAATTAGATACATTTTAATATTCATGTTAACTAATTTATTTATTTAAGTATAAATTATTGCATATAATGAACCGCAAAAAACATTTTAATTGCAAAAGAAAAAGGTCATTGAAATATCACTATATTTGAAACGGTATTTGAAATATATAAAAGAGAAAAAATGTTTAATGTGGAAAATGTAATTCATAAATAAAATATATCAATGTTTATGTTAACTAGATTATTTCAATGTCAACTATTTACATATTATATATGGTTTAAAAAAAAAGATATCTATATATTTTATAAAGTAATTGAAAAAATAAATTCTTAGCATTTCAAGTATCATTATTATACATTTTGACCTTTTGTTAAGGGATAAATTTGAAAGGACAATATTTGTGGAATTGCATGATTAAGCCTATTTTATCCATGTAGCAAGGAATTTTCTATAGAAAAATTATTCAATGTCAAACTATTTACATATTATATATGTTTAAAATAAAAATAAAAGGTATCTAATATATATAAAAAGTAATTGAAAAAATAAATTCGTACATTTCACTATCATTATTTTACATTTTGACCTTTGTTAAGGGTAAAAATTGAATGACAAAATATTTGTTGAAATTGCCGGTCAAGCTATTTATTCCATGTATTCAAGGAATTTCGGAGAAGAAATGCATTCACGGAATTTAAAAGGGGTTGAATACATTTATGCAAATGAATAATTATATATATATATATATAAATATATAAGAGAGAGAGAGAGAGAGATGAGAGAGAGATTTTCATTTAATTTTTTTGAAGTTTTAAATATTACAAGGCACCGAAATAAACTAGGACATTTGCAATGAGATTTAACCACTAACTATCCACCAGATTAATTAGAATTTGTAGTTTTAGTGCAAAGTATTGAATCAATTAATAATAATAGTACTTCTATTAGCAAAGCATGTTGTTTATCAATATTGGAATTTGGAATTAAGGCTTATTCTACAACACAGTCTGAAGACGATGTGTAAGTATGTTCATGCTCGCTTTGGAGTTGATACATATCCCTCTTAAAACAAAAAATAAAATATTATATATGTAGAAAAGCAATGTCGACAATAACCAAATAAAATATTCTCTATATAGAAAAGTAATGTCAACTATAACCAACATAGATCAATGCGTTTAAAATAATTGTTTTTGCTATTAACATATTTTTAAGTATATATCAATATTAATTCATATTAAAATGTTTGATTCATAACTCACACAAGATATATATTATATATTACATTAAAATATTATTTTTAATATTTTTTTTCAAATTTTACCATTCACAGTTTTTTGGGTTCCATATTTTGACAACACCATGGTATTTTGAAACTTCATATATATCTATATTTGCAAAAAATAGTTAAAAAAATAGTTTAATGTTTGTATATAATTAAAATATCCAAAATGAATTATGAATAAAATATTTTTTAATATGAGATTAATCATAAAGTATTATTTAAAAATATATAAAACAAAAAAATGTTTTAATATGGGCTTACAAATGGCCTCAATGCTCATGTTATGTAAAATTTTTATAATTATTGTTTTAAAAAATTATATCTATCTATCTAATATATAACTATTGAAAAAATAATTTCCATGGTTAAAACATTTTTGAAGAGGTCTTAGTATTCTAAGCTTAATCGTTTTTTAGGTGTATGTTGTTTTGTCGAAATCAAACAACGATTTTTGGGACTCAAAAGTTTAAGTTATGTAATCTCTATAACATTAAAAAATACAATTTAAACAATGAAAATTACACATTATTTTTTGCACTCTAAAATAAGCTTGCACTTAAAAAAAATTTGCTCCCTCTCAGCTCAGCTCATATTAGATCCACGCTTAAGATGGATCTATACTCATTAGTATCCATGATCTAATAAATGAAACCATGGGATAAATGATTTCCAAGTTATTATGTTTATTAAATAGACTTTCCTTTGTATTTGTGACATACTCTTTGTCTATGCTCCTTAGTATAGGTAATCTAATGGATGAAATCATGGCATAAAGGATTTCCAAATTATTGTGTTTATGACATGGAATTTCCTTTGTATCTATGACATACACTTTGTTTTGGGTTGATTTTACAAATTCTAAACTTCTCAGGTTTAATATTTATTAGTGATTTATACAATGATTTGTGACTTGTGGTTTTAACAATAAGTTTTTGTGGGTTTAAATTTTATTGAGTATATGGCCTGCTATGATTTCAGCTCAAGGAATAGCCTCTTTATTTTCGAGAGTCTCAACTCTTGTTTAATATTATAAAACAATCACAAAAATTGATCCAAAACCTCCTCTGCATTAATCTAAAAAATTATCATAATTAAAAAAACAAACATTTATCAACCATTTAATTTATTAAATATATAATATAGAAAGAAAAAAATCAACTCTAGAGATTCACAATAGTAACCATGAATGAGAACTTTAAACTGTTACTTCGAAGATCGGAGGACGCTGGTTAGGTATCAACTGAGTTAATTTAACTTATTTACTTTTAATAAAACAAAATGTTATTCCTTAGTATGTTTAGTTGAACTTTTTGATATTGACGTTAAACTCGCTAATAATTTATTTTAACGCTCCATTACTTTTTTCGTATGTTATATTAAATATAAATAGTTTTCAGGGTAGATGTCAAGACTAAATATTTGAAGTGTAATACTTAACATTTAAATAAATTTAATCTAAAGTTAATGTTGATTTAATTAAAAATTAATATAATTATATTATAGAGGAAAATATAAATTCAACATTTAGTACAGAAATTATGTTTCATTTAACATTTGTGATTCTAGATTTTGAAAAATATATTTTAAAATAATATCTTTATATAGATATATTTAAACATTTAAAAATTTAATCTATGTCAATGTAGACTCTATTAGAAAATCAATATAATTATACTTATAAAAAAAATATCAATTCAACATTAGTTTTAGAGAAAATTCTGTTCATTTAACGTTGGTGGACTCTAATTTGAAATAATATTTTAAATATAATATTTTATTTTAAATATAAATAAATATATTTTTAATAGAATTACTCTTTTTTATTTGGCTAAGAGGCCTCTCTAGGCCAAGATGCTAGAGATATGCAAAGTTAATGTACACATTTTGATGTGGTAAAAATAAAAATAAAATATGGTAAGCATGTGTAACTTAATGTAACGTAATATAATGTAAACATTTTAACTTGGTGAAAATAGAATAAAAATAACCCTATAAAAATTAATAATAATAAGAAATAACCTATTTAAGTGGGAAATTAAACTAACCTAACTAACCTATATCCATCTTCGCTTGATGTTATATTTAGATACATCATCACTTGACATTTGTATGGATATGTGGCCCTTGCCTTTTTGTATGTTTTGTTTCTATTGTTAGAGAGGGATTCTCCAGCGCACTATGGAATAGATGTTGTAAGATTATGTAATGTAAACTAGATAACAATAAAAATAAAATATAATTAGAAAAATAAATAAAATGTTGTAATGTTTTGTCCTGGCATGTTTAACATTTTTACACAATAATATTAATAATAATGACCATCCACTATTTTAATTCTTAACCCCTTGTTTTTCCCATTGTATTGGTTTCTTAATTTTTACTCTCTCTATTTGCGTGATTTTTGTTGGTTGCAGAGCAGAAGAGAGATGGTTAACCAGTGATTATTAGTGATTTTGGATTCCTACAAAGGTAACCACTAAAATGGAAAAGTTTCTTTGTTGTTTTGTTTTAACCATTTTTCAATTTATAAATTCTTTCATAGTGATGTTGCAAGAAATTGCAAGCATTTTAACTATTGTGATACATAACAAGGTATTTCAGCTAATGTTGCAGGAAATTGCAAAGGATTTTAACTATTGCAATACATAACAAGGTATTTCAATGAAATGTGGGTTGTTTTCAATTTCTTTCGCAGTTATTGCTCACTCATATCTATATCTGCAACACACTTAAAAAGAGGGTTAATGAATCAAACTTGTAGGTTGTCCCTTTTCTCACAAAATAATATGATTGATTTCACATAAAATTTAATTTTATTTATCAAATAAGTGTTAATTAAATTTTGTATTTGAAAATAACATAAAGAAATCAATAGATTAAATAGTAAGCAAACTTCATTATTAAGTAGAATATTTAAAAATTAACAAAGAAGAAATCCCAACTAACAAAACAGGCTTCATTTATAAGTAAATAAAACATTTTTAATTGTTAAAATTACATTTAAAAATAATAATAATTATAATTAATAATTAAATCAATTTGGATACATTTTAATTTTCGATCTACCAAGTGTCTAAAAAGATAAAATCTCTTTTTACTTTAAAAAAATTTACTACCCACTTAATAAATTCAAAATTAAAATGAATTTAAACTAACATATTAAATAAAGAGATATTCAATAATTAACTTTAAATTTATTTAAAAAACTAATCGTGCACAGGAGTTTGAGTTAAATTCACAGCCTAATATTTTTTGCCTTATCCCTTCCAGGTAGATTCGACAAGAAGGTATCATCATTATGGATTCCGTGCATTAATAATGATATTTTGATAACACAACCAATCAACAGGTTAGAAATTTCCATGATAGAGCGATTCCCAACGGTCATTTTAATAGGAAATCGACCTTCATATCAACAAGGAGGGTCTGTATTAATACCTAATGAGAGCCTGTATTAATACTTAATAATTGCCATAAATTATAATTTCATTGAGTATATGGCCTGTTGTGTCTTGGCTAGAAGAGTAGGCGACCCCAGTGGGCGTCTCGGGCCTCGGCTCTTGTTGAGGCACAAGTTAATTGCTATTGTGTGAGGCTTGCAGGCTTGTAACACTTCCCCGTCAAAACGTAATTGTACATAATAAAAAAAAAATTAACATGGGAACTTTTTTATACATAGAATAACAATTTTACACAACGCAACAGTAAATATCCATAATCGATGTATCCTCAAAGCCCGAGGCCTTTTACGATTCCACAGATTTTTTTATTACACACCGTATAAATATGTAAGTCCATTTAAGAGTGCATTAATGTTGACATCGAGGACTGGGTTCTCATGTCGGCCATTCTCCCGATTGTCAACTCAGGCTATATTGGTTTGAATGTCGAGTTCACTATGCCGTCCACTTGGCGTTTGGAGCTTGCAACCGGCCGGCTTTTCCCATGTCCATCACGCGGCCTTACCTCCAGCTAACCGAGTTGGCATGCACAGCTCGCCCACTTGGTACCGCACAAGCATTCCACTGCCAAAGCTCTCCTCCTGGGTTACTACGCCATTATCGACGACGGAGAGGAGTTCATTCGGATCTACGATCCACATTTACTCAGTGATAGGAAGTACTGCTGAAGGGTTTTCTTAGAGGCGCCCGAACTTTCTCAAGCTCATTTTGGTGAAGGTTCCCGGCTCCTACAGGTCTCTGGCGATTCGAGTTCACCCGCTCATTCTTCCGAACAGGTTGCTTTAGTCTATTCCAGAGTCACTGCCTACCAATAACGCTAATGGTAAATCTGCACACTACTCGTTGGTATTGATGTTATTCAGTTATGAGTTTTCTTTCAGTTTTTTTTTTTTTTTTTTCGTTCTCAGCATTAATCTGGGTAATTTCTTGTTGCAGGTACTTGGTCCAACTTCCAGGTAGGCGACCAGACCAAGTTCCCTTACGCAGGTCGCCCTCCGGGTAAGAAGCATAAGCCTCCATAACTTTAGGATAGATGGTGAATCCATATTAATGGCGGAACTGTTCCCTACTGAGCAAACCCACTTGAACCAGGTTTCGGTTATGGGTGTTACAATTGTATTTAATTTTCCTGATAAGGCCGCAGGCCTAACGTAATGTATTATTTTCTTTTCGACATGGACCTAAGGACAGTACTCTGGCTACCTTGTGCCGGGTTTCCGTTTTTCTTAATGTATATTGTTTTTTCACGGAACCACGGGCCGAACCCTTCCGTGGTTATTCTCGGGTGATTGCTTATTTAACGTATGTGTTGCATAACTGTTATGAATTCGCCCATTATTGGGTTTATATATATATATTCTCCTTCTGCTGGAATGATTAACAGTTGTGGTTTGCAATTGGTTCATGTTTTTTGGTTTATACTACATAGTGGCGCTCTTAATTGGATACGGAAGGATTGTGTTTCTCCTTTTTCCTTTGAGCCGTCGTGCAAGGTTTCGATACCAGGTGCCAACTCCCAGGGTTTAAATACGATTACTAGTTGATGATTGAAGGTTGCTTGTTTTAATAGGTAACTGCCCCCTTTTGATTACGCTACCCCTTCATGTCGAATGCTTTTCTTTTGTCCATAATATGATAGCCACGTCTGCTCCAATGATTGTGGCCATGTTTATAGTTCGAGATTATTTGCTTAATGCTTGTTTATTTGAACAATGGTTCTTTCCAACTACAGTTAAATCTGATGTGGATTCCCTGTTCTTTTAATCTAATCTAGTTACCCCTGTAAAGAGATGCTTCGGTGATTTAATAGAGGCTTAGCCCAAAATTACATGCATGCGGCTATTCATATATTTGTGTTGTTAAATTTTTGCTTGCAAGAGCCTAAGAGTACTCGTGTACGCGTATTAAATTCAGGCTTGGTTTTAGAATGTAGTTTGATATATGAGTGCTGCTAATTACAAAGATTTACTTGGAAAATAAGAACCTAGTTTTGATTCTCTCTTTTTTTTTTTGGTTTTACAGTGGCTACACAGTGATTTCATTCTTACATACTTTATGTATTTCACTAATTTCCATCATTTGCTATTTGTATCAATTTCATAGTTCTTTTACGCAGATATATAGATATATTCATGGTTCCTTATTTCCCCATAATAATTTGAACAAATATATAAATGAAAATAAGAACTACAGGCTCTGTAATCATTTCTTACCTGAACAGAGAGCAAACCTCCCTAATGCGCTTGTCAACCTCCCGTCCTTAGGAGGGTTCTGCTCGACCTTCCACCCCCAAGCACTCTTGCAAGACTCCTGTTGCCTGCAAGATTTCTAGCATTGCTAGACTTGCGCTATCTGGTCATTACCAGACGTAGCGACTTAGGGAAGTTTTTCTACTTCCCAATCATATGCTATCCGGTCTTCACCAGACTTAGCGTTTGCTACGTGGATACAACTAACTGAGCCCCGCTATCTGGTCCTTACCAGACTTAGCATTTATTTTTCTCCTTGCCTCCCTCCTCACCATCTTGTCCTTACCAGACTTGGTGCCTTTTTTCTCCCCCTTTCCCCATCCGAGGGTCTCAACTGTTTCTAGGAGATAGTTAGCTTTTTTTTTAACTCCTTCTTAGACAATTGTCCTATTAATTTTAATCCTCCTCTCATGAGGAAGCACCACAACTATTGCCCAACTATTTTTCTTTCAGCAGCGATTAGAGGCAATAAAAAAAAATAATGATTAACCATATAATTAAGTTAAAAAGTAATATATTAAAAATCAGTTTTACCACATAATCATAATCAGATAGTTAAATTAACTGTATTTAATTTAAAATACTACCACAGTATTAGGAGCATTACATCTCCCCCTCCTGAAGTTCAACATTGTCTCGATGTTGTTCACCCAAAAACAGTTCGAGATAAGCTTCCTTCATGTCTTGCTCATTTTCCCAGGTGGCCTCATCCGGTCCGAAGTGCTGCCACTGCACTTTAACCTGGATGATGGCTCGTTTTTGCAGCACGACCCTTCTCTGATCTAATATGCTCACTGGCGCGACCAGAAATTCTCCTTCCGGCTCCACCTGAAATATACAATATTTCGATCAGTCTTATTCTTAACGACCAATTTTAATTTGTGCTGTTTAAGGCACATTCTTTACCTGAATGTCTTGCCAACTAATTATGTGTTTAGGGTCATAGACATATTTCTTTAACACTGACACATGGAAGACGTTGTGGACCCGGATATGGCTGGGTAGGGCTAGTTGACAAGCCACTGGCCCAATCCTTGCTAAAATATGGAATGGTCCACAAAAGCGAGGTGCCAACTTGGCGCAACCGCTCCATTGTAAGGTACTTTTCTTTCCCCGAATTCTTACATATACATGCTCTCCTACCTGATATTCTTTGAAATTCCTTTTCTGATCTGCGAAACGTTTTTGTCTATCTTGGGCTACCTTTAAGTTGGCCCACACTCTTTTAACCGTTTCTTCCATCTCTTTTAACATCTCAGGTCCCAACATGAGTCTATCTTCAGGTCCAACCCAACTGGATGGTGTACGGCATTTCCGTCCATAGAGTACTTCAAATGGGCTCATCTGTAAAGATGCATGATAACCATTGTTATATTCAAACTCCACCAAATTCAAATACTCTTCCCACTGAGTCGGTTGCTGCATCACATAAGATCTCAGCGTATCTTCCACCACTTGGTTTACCCGCTCAATTTGTTCGTCGGTTTGCGGATGGTATGCGGTACTAAAATTTAGTTGAGTTCCCAAACCCTCAAATAGAGTCCTCCAGAAAGCCGATGTGAACTTAACATCGCAATCAAATATTATAGTTTTGGGCAAACCATGGAGCTTAAAAATATTTTTCATAAAGGTATTTGCTATTTGTGCCGCACGGTAGGTAGATTATACCGGTATGAAGTGAGCTGATTTGCTGAGTTTGTCCACTACAACCATGATGGAGTCATTAGTCTTTTTGGATTTAGGTAACCCTATGATGAAATCCACAGTAATAACCTCCCATTTCCATTCTGGTACAGGTAATGGCTGCAATAGCCCTGCAGGGTGCTGATGTTCGGCCTTAACCTGCTGACATTCTATGCATCGCACCAGGTAGTCTGTTATGTCCCTTTTCATACCCGGCCAGTAACATTCCTTTCGAAGAGAGGTGATGATATTTTGATAACCCGAGTGTCCTGCATAAGGACTTTTATGATATTCATCTAAAACCTTTTTCTTGACTTCATCTTGATTGGGTATATATATCCTTTTCCTATAGTATAATATGCCTGCTACATTCAACTCATAGCCCTGTTGCATTATGTGACTGGTCAAATTCTGCACTTGCTGTTTCTTTTGCTGATCAACTTGATTTTGTTCAGCAGCCCTTTCGATTTCTTCGTTGAGGGTAGACCATCCTTCACTAAAGGCAATTTCATAGAGACAATGCACCTTCCAGCTTAAAGCATCAGCCACTTGATTTTCTTTTCCTTTTAGGTGCTTGATCTCAAAATCGAATCCACTAAAAAAGTCCACCCACCGAGCTTGCCTAGCGTTTAAAGTTGGTTGGTTAAAGTAGTTGGTCAAGCTGTGGTGGTCTGTCATTAATAAGAATTTCTTTCCTATCAGATAATGGTGCCACATCTTTAATGCATGCACAACAACAGTTAATTCCAAGTCATAAGCATAATACTTTTGTTCATGCTCTTTCAACTTTCTAGATTCGTAAGCGATCACTTTTCCTTCTTGCATCAACACCCCTCCCACACCTTCTTTACTTGCATCAGTGCAGACCACATAGTCCTTTTTCGGGTCAACAATGCTCAACACTGGTGCAGTTGTGAGCAGATGTTTGAGTTGTTCAAAGCTTCGCTGTCATTCTGCAGTCCATTTAAATGTTTTTCCTTTTTTTTGTAAGGACGTGATAGGGTAAGAAACTCGTGAAAATCCTTCCACAAATCTCCTATAATATCCTGCCAGTCCCATGAAAGACCTTATGTCTGCCATGTCTTTTGGTATTGGCCATTCCATTATAGTTCTTATTTTTTCGGGGTCCACTGCAATGCCCTCTCTAGTGATGATATGTCCCAGATACTGGATCTGCTCCTTATAGAAATCACATTCGCTATACTTAGCGTACAGCTGATGTTCCCGAAGTGTTTGCAATATAAGCCTAAGATGTTCCTCATGCTCTTTGACATTCCGGGAATATATTAATATATCATCAATGGAAATTAACACGAACTTATCCAAATACTTATGAAATACACTATTCATCAAACACATAAATGTTGCAGGTGCATTGGTTAGCCCGAAAGGCAGCACCACAAACTCACAGTGTCCGTAACGAGTTTGAAAAGCAGTTTTGGCTACGTCCTCCTCCTTAATTCTGATCTGGTGGTATCTGGATCTCAAATCAATCTTTGAAAATACCGTTGCGCCTTTTACTTGGTCAAACAATTCATCGATGCGTGGAAGTGGGTATTTATTTTTCACTGTTAATTTATTCAGCTGCCGATAATCTATGCACATATGGAAAGTTCCATCTTTTTCCCTGACAAACAATACATGTGCTCCCAAGGGTGATACACTGGGGCGAATGTACTTCTTGTCCAACAACTCTTGCAATTGCATCTTTAATTCTATCAATTTCTGCACACTCATCCGGTATGGTGCTCGGGACACCGGGGCTGCACCGGGTACTAGTTCTATGGTGAAGTCCAAATTTCTCTTAGGTGGGAGTCCTGGTATTTCTTAAGGAAACACGTCTGCAAATTCCTGCACCACCGGTATGCCTTTCAGAGTATTATCTTTATCCTTTGAGCTGGCATAACCCACTTGAATTGCATATACTTGACACTTTTTCTTGATGCATTTAGCCAATTGTGAAGCGGTAATTGGCCGAATCTGCACAGGCTTAAGAATACCTTGAATTTCCTGTTTGTTTCCCAGTTCGTCCTGATAAGAAATTGCCTTTTTTTTACAATTTATTATGGAGCACCGCTTCTCTAGCCAGTCCATTCCAATCAGTACATCATATGATCTGAGAGGAAGTACGTTCAATTTTGCCATCACTCTTTGACCAGCTATCCTCAATGGACAGTTGCTGACCTTAGCCAGCACCCGCCTCTTTACCCCAGTAGCAAGCTGGACTAGCCATGGGCTTTTAAACTTAACAGATTGCAAATTACAGTTTTCCACAACCTTGGGACTAACATAACTTAATGTAGCGCCTGGGTCAACTAAAACAGAAACAGTTCGATCAAAAATCTTACCTTCGAACTTTATCATTGTCAGTTGGTAATCAGCTTGACGGTCCTCGAGGGCAGCATTTAATCTTGGTATGGACCAAGCCACGTCTCCTACTGTTGATGCTTCGTAAATCTGGGACACCTGATCATTACCCTTTCGATGAGGGCAATTCTTAATATAATGTGGCCCGCCGCAACCCCAACACTGTATTGGTGGTCTAACTGTCCCCTCGTTATCAGCTCTGCCCGACTGCTCGCTGTATCTGGATTCATTTGTTGGCTTTATTCTGAACTGATTTTTGGGTTGGTTCCTATTTCCTGGCCCTTTGGAAAATCCTTTACTGAAATTGCCATGGGCTCCCTTAGCACCCACAGATGTTCTATTGCCCTTTTTATCTATCCAACACTTCCCAAAATTCTCTCCCTTCTGTTTATTCTGTTGATAGCAAATTCTAGCTTCCGTATCGCTTCATCCATAGTCTTCAAGTTATCAAATTTGATTCTTTCCCTCATTGTCTAGGGTAGACTGCTAACAAACCGCTGCAATTTTACCTTTTCCTCCCGAATATACGGTACATAGTGGAGCAGAGATGTGAATTTAGAAATAAATTCATCCATGGTCTATTGTCGAAGCCGTAGATCATGAAATTCCCTTGCCTTTTCATCATAAAAACGCTCTGTTAAATATTTTTCCTTAAAGTACCTTTGGAAAGTTTCCCACGTTATATCTTGCTCACTCATTCCCCGCACTATCTTGACTTCCTCACACCATAGTGTAGCTTTTCCTTGCAGCTGGAAAATAGCCAGTCGCACCTTAAGGTTGTGGTCATATTCGTAAACTTGGAAATATTTATTCTTATTAATTAACCAAGCTTCCACTGCCTCCTCAGACTCCCCATCAAAATGTGGTGGCTTGATCTTTCGGAACTCACCCTGCAGCTCTACCCACTGTCTTTTTGAGGTTCGATGTTCGGAGGCATTATCAGATCGCTCTCCCCACACCTCCTCCCTTCCTTCTGTCTCTTCCTGATCAGTGGGATAACCTTGTTCCTTTGATACATGCATTTGCTCTGGGCTAGGATTCGGCTGACGCTGGTTTTGTTTATTCGACAAACTTTTTAGGATCTTTTCGTGTTCCAGGGTTAATCTGGCATTATCCTCACGCAGACGGGCCATCTCGTTCTTCAGCTCCTGAACTGTCTCCAATATAGTCGAATTGGTGTTGCGAGCCTCCTCTCCCTGTTGCACCCAAATTTCATGATTTCCCTGAGGGTGGGTGATGGTTTCTAGCCTGCCCTCATTTCTGTGAGGAGCACTGCTCGTTCTTCTCATAATTTGCTGTCATCTGAGTTTAACAGATTAGTACATTTTAACAGATATGTAAAGACCCTGACTGATATACCTTAATTATTTATTAAGTTACTTATATTTCAATTTCACTTCTTATGATTAATCCCGAGGTCACACTGTTGTAACCTCGCTCTGATACCACTTGTAACACTTCCCCGTCAAAATGTAACTGTACATAATAAAAAAAAATTAACATGGGAACTTTAATATACATAGAATAACAATTTTACACAGCGCAACAGTAAATATCCATAATCGATGTATCCTCGAAGCCCGAGGCCTTTTACGATTCCACAGATTTTTTTATTACACACCGTATAAATTTGTAAGTCCATTTAAAAGTGCATTAATGTTGACATCGGGGACTGGGTTCTCATGTCGGCCATTCTCCTGATTGTCAACTCAGGATATATTGGTTTGAATGTCGAGTTCACTACGCCATCCACTTGGCGTTTGGAGCTTGCAATCGGCCGGCTTTTCCCATGTCCATCACGCGGCCTTAACTCCAGCTAATCGAGCTGGCATGCACAGCTTGCCCACTTGGTATCGCACAGACATTCGACTGCCAAAGCTCTCCTCCTGGGTTACTACGCCATTATCGACGGCAGAGAGGAGTTCATCCGGATCTACGATCCACATTTACTCAGTGATAGGAAGTATTGCTGAAGGGTTTTCTTGGAGGCGCCCGAACTTTCTCGAGCTCATTTTGGTGGAGGTTCCCAACTCCTACAGGTCTCTGGCGATTCGAGTTCACCCGCTCATTCTTCCGAACAGGTTGCTTTAGTCTATTCCAGAGTCACTGCCTACCAATAACGCTAATGGTAAATCTGCACACTACTTGTTGTTATTGATGTTATTCAGTTCTGAGGCTCTTTTTTTTTTTTTTTTTTTTTTTTTTTTTTTTTTTTTTTTTTTTTTTTTTTTTTTTTTCGTTCTATCTGGGTAATTTCTTGTTGCAGGTACTTGGTCCAACTTCCAGGTAGGCGACCAGACCAAGTTCCCTTACGCAGGTCGCCCTCCGAGTAAGAAGCATAAGCCTCCATAACTTTAGGATAGATGGTGAATCCATATTAATGGTGGAACTGTTCCCTACTGAGCAAACCCACTTGAACCCCATTTTGGTTATGGGTGTTACAATTATATTAAATTTTCCTGATAAGGCCGCAGGCCTAATGTAATGTATTATTTTCTTTTTGGCATGGACCTAAGGATAGTACTCTGGCTACCTTGCGTCGGGTTTCCGTTTTTCTTACTGTATATTGTTTTTTCATGGAACCACGGGTCGAACCCTTCCGCGGTTATTCCCGGGTGATTGCTTATTTAACGTATGTGTTTCATAACTGTTATGAATTCGTCCATTATCGGGTTTATATATATATATATATAATATATATATATTATATATATATATATATTCTCCTTCTGCTGCAATGATTAACAGTTGTGGTTTGCAATTGGTTCATATGTTTTTCGGTTTAGACTGCATAGTGGCGCTCTTAATTGGATACGGAAGGATTATGTTTCTCCTTTTTCCTTTGAGCTACCGTGCAGGGTTTCGATACCTGGTGCCAACTCCCAGGGTTGAAATACGGTTACTAGTTGATGATTGAAGGTTGCTTGTTTTAATAGGTAACTGCCCCCTTTTGATTACACTACCCCTTCATGTCGAATGCTTTTCTTTTGTCCATAATATGATAGCCACGTCTGCTCCAATGATTATGGCCATGTTTATAGTTCAAGATTATTTTCTTAACGCTTGTTTATTTGAACAACGGTTCTTTCCGACTACGGTTAAATCTGATGTGGATTCCCTGTTCTTTTAATCTGATCTAGTTACTCCAGTAAAGAGATGCTTCAGTGATTTAATAGAGGCTTAGCCCGAAATTACATGCATGCGGCTATTCATATATTTGTGTTGTTACAGTTTTGCTTGCAAGACCCTAAGGGTACTCGTGTACGCGTATTAAATTCAGGCTTGGTTTTAGAATGCAGTTTGATATACGAGTGCTGCTAATTACAAAGATTTACATGGAAAATAAGAACCTGGTTTTGATTCTCTTTTTTTTTTGGGTTTTATAGTGGCTACACAATGATTTCATTCTTACATACTTTATATATTTCACTAATTTCCGTCATTTGCTATTTGTATCAATTTCATAGTTCTTTTACGCATATATATATATATATATATATATATATATATATATATAGAGATATAATATATATATATATATATATATATATTCATGGTTCCTTATTTCCCCATAATAATTTGAACAAATATATAAATGAAAATCAGAACTATAGGCTCTGTAATCATTTCTTACCTGAACAGAGAGCAAACCTCCCTAATGCGCTTGTTAACCTCCCATCCTTAAGAGGGTCCTGCTCAACCTTCCACCCCCAAGCACTCCTGCAAGACTCCTGTTGCCTGCAAGATTTCTAGTTGCTAGACTTGTGCTATCTGGTCATTACCAGACGTAGCGACTCAGGGAAGTTTTTCTACTTCCCAATCATACGCTATCTGGTCTTCACTACACTTAGCGTTTGTTGCGTGGATACAGCTAACTGAGCCCCGCTATCTGGTCCTTACCAGACTTAGCGTTTCTTTTTCTCCTTGGCTCCCTCCTCACCATCTGGTCCTTACCAGACTTGGTGCCTTTTTTCTCCCCCTTTCCCCATCCGAGGGTCTCAACTGTTTCTAGGAGATAGTTAGTTTTTTTTTTTTTTAACTCCTTCTTGGACATCTGTCCTATTAATTTTAATCCTCCTCTCATGAGGAAGCACCACAACTATTGCCCAACTGTTTTTCTTTCAACAACGATTAGAGGCAATAAAAAAAAATAATGATTAACCATATAATTAAGTTAAACAGTAATATATTAATAATTACTCAGTTTTACCACATAATCATAATCAGATAGTTAAATTAACTGTATTTAATTTAAAATACTACCACAGTACTAGGAGCATTACAAGGCTGTTGCACCTAGCCTAGGTTTATAGTGGCAGCCAATTGGATTTGATCATGGGCCTATTCAGGATAACTCTCACCAGTTACTGATTATGCTAGATTAAAAAAAAAAAATTACCATAAACCATAACATGAAATATTTGGTTTTCTTTTTCTAAGAGAGAAGAAACAAAGACAAGTTCTTCAAACTCTCTGTGTCAACAACTATGGAAAAGATATCCTGTTTCAGGGTTGGACCAGGTTACCTTTTCAAAATATTACTAGTCAAGCAAAACTTAATTAGATAAGTTTCGGTTATCTCTTTACGTTTTGGTTAATTTTTTAAATTTTGTAAATAGAATTTATATATATAATGATAATTATAATTGATTAGAGAGGGTTATTTTACAGTCCAATATGATGTGTAATGATATTTTAGTAACTTTATTTGTCTATTATTAAAATTGAAATTTTAGTCACCTCGATCAAAATAAAAAAATTAAATAACTATACAAAACATTTAAACAATATCAACTCATAAAAAAAGAAAATTTGACTCACATTTTTACATTTCTTTAGAGTTCTTTTGCTCCTCCTTTTCGGTTATCATCTAATTGAATGACTAAACGTGATAGTTCAAATTGAGAGACAGAGCTCAACAAGCATTAGCAATTTGTACAGAGTGTGATAGTTACACTTAGCTCACTCAGAAATGGAAAGAAACCATGTCAATAAGTCTTATCTATAGTGCAACTATGCCAAGGAGTTCATCTATGGTTATTCTATGAAACTATAGAGTTTCAGACTTAATAAATTAATAAATTCAACTCCAATGTCTTGTATCGATTTTGAAATTAATAAATTCAACTCCAATGTCTTGTATCAATTGATAGTGATTTTGAGTTTTTGTATTTGTTGATTTTGTTTTTTTTAAATAATGTTTAATTGAATGTCATCGATTTAATGGTAAACCACCTTGTCTACATTTTAGGTATTCTCCCAGAGCTACAATGAAGTTATAGAAAGATTAAATAATTCTAACAATCGGAGAATAGCTTTATCAAAGTCAAGAGGTTCCCACTTTATGTGACAATCTTAGTCACATACCAAATTCACAACAAAGCTCAACTTAGTCACTCAAACAAATTTTTTGCATTATGACAATTGTGCATAAAAGTGAGTCTCTCCTAATTTGGTATTCTTTTACAAGAGTTTCCATTATCAATTTCTTCCGAAATTCTTATTATTCACCTATTTATGTCTAAATCTTTGTTAAGATTTTTCCTTATTTTATATAAAATGACTATTTTGCCTTGTACAAAACATATTTCCTAAATTTTCTCCTAATTTTGCTTGATCCCTTTTCATTTTGTCCTATTTTTCGTTTTTGCGTTCCTTTGAATTAATCAAACTATTAGATGTGAAATCATGTCTCTAACTTTCTATCTTTTCTCAAATTTCAAATTTTGATTGGAGACTCCAATTCTATGCTTCTTCCATATCGAGCATTCTAATGGATATTCTTTTTCCTAATTTTAGTTAGATTATATTTATTCTATGCACACCCATTTCCTTAAGTGTTAGTATTCTAAGATTTTATTGTCATTTAGCTTGATCATAATATCTTCCCAGTATGTTTTAGAATGACTATAGTACTTAATTGATTTATTTTATTTCAATTCAATTTTGTTAATTTTGATATCAAACTACTACCATAATCTCTTTTTTCAAATTTAACAATTTTAGTTTCATTCTTTCACATTATTATCTCTAAAGGTGCTCTACAACCTAGTTTAGGGTGAATGGGTGATCATGAGATGGGTGAGTGTGAGAGATGAGATATGAGATATTAGATGTTTTTTAATTTTTTATTAATAAAATTACTAATATTTTTAGATAAAGAAATATAATAAACATCCAATAAAATATTACAAATAAATAGTACTTAAAAAACATCAATTAATCATATAAATAAATAATGATTCCATAAATAATTAATAATGGGTCTACAACCAGTTTTAGAGAAAAAATATCACATAAAAATATTTAACATATAAATAGTACTTATAAATTAACATCAATTTTACCATATAAACTAAAATAATGATTCCATAAATTTAAATAATAAGCAGGTAAAAACTTAATATTTACGATATGACAAGATTTTTAATCATAAATATTTACCATGGATATTATTAACTTCTAAATATACATTTTAACAATATCATGGGCCAATACCCACAAGAGAAAGATAGAGAGAGGGGAGAGAGGGGGAAAGGAGGGAATAAAATCATAATACCATGGGTTAATACCATGGTTTATCAATACCACTAGCCATCTAGGATTTTGATTATTATGTTATGGATGAGGATTTTAATTTTTATGTTACAATACTATGGCCAATACCATGGTTTATCAATGCCACATGCCCAAAAACGATAACTTTTTTCAAAATCAAAATATTTTACAAATACTTTATTTTATTTTAATTTTATAAC
>APFE031601433.1:12815-24822 GCA_000404065.3 Pinus taeda | reverse complement strand
GGGATATGGATTTGGAGGGAGAAAGAGAGGGAGTGAAGAACATAAAACATTGAGATATAGAGGTGGAGAGAAAGAGGGAGTTACAAGGGAGATATGAATATGGAATGAGGGAGAGTGGAGATCGGGGAAGAGAGAGAAAAGGAGAGGATAGAGATAGGGAAAGGATGGGAAGAGAGAGAAAGGGAGACACAAATATGGAGGGGGAGAGTGAGAAGGAGAGAGGGAGGGAGTTAGTAACAAAGTTGGAGGGTGAAGAGAAAGAGAGAGTGCGATGGGGGGGAGAGATAGAGGAAGGTGGGAGAGAAAGGGGGAGAGAGGAAGGTAGAGAGAGGATTTGAGAGAGGAGAGAGAGAGGGGGGGAGAGAGATGGAGTTGGAAGGGGAAGAAAGACATAGAGAGGGAAATGTAGAGAAGGAGAGGGAGTGCCAAGGGAGAGATGCAGAGATGGTGAGTGAGAGAGGAGAGAAAGAGGTAAGAGAGAGAGATAGGGAGAAGGAGAGAGAGAGGGGGAGACAAGGGGGGGGGAGAGAGAGAGAGAGAGAGAATGGGAAGAGATAGAAAGGGAGAGGAGGAGGGACAGATAGATAGATAGATAGATATGGAGAGAGAGAGTGTGTGTGTATGTTTGCAAGCTAATATAAAGAGATAAAGAAGGAGAGGCAGAGGGAGATAGAGATATAGATGGCGGGGGTGAGAGGGAAGAAGAGAGAGACAAAGAGAGGGAGGGAGGAAGAGAGAGACAAAGAGAGGGAGGGAGGAAGAGAGATAGATATGGAGAGAAAGAGAGAGTGAGAGAGCATGAAAAGTGTTTATGGGGCTGATATAAAGAGACAAATAAGGAGAGATGGAGAGAGATATAGATATAGATGGCAGAGAGAGAAAGGGAAGAAGAGAAAGATAGAGAAAGGGAGGGAGAGGTGGAGAGAGAGAGAGAGAGAGAGGTGATAGGGAGAGAAGAGAGATGGAGGGAGACATACACCGAATGGAAGGTGGAGAGAGAGGGAAGAAGAAAGAGACACACAAAGTCAAATTTAGGCATAGAAGTTAGATCTAGAAAGTCATGAATATTTTTGTTTTTCACTAAAATTGATGTATTGATTTTAGTGTAGTTGTTGATTTCTAATTCTATTTGATCGCTTGAACTATATGCATTTATTGAAGTGTAGATGTCGATTTATAATCCTATTTAATACCTTACAGTAAATGCATTGGTTTCAGTGTAGATGTTGATTTCTACTGCTATTTGATTGCTTGCATTGGATGCATTGGTTTCAATGTAGATATTGATTTATAATCCTATTTGATTACTTGCACTAGATGCATTGATTTCAGTGTAGATGTTGATTTCTAAACCTATTTAGTACCTTACATTAGATGCATTGATTTTAGTGTAAGCACATATCTTCCACCTCCATCTATATCTCTATCTCCCATTGTCTCTCCCTCTTTATCTCTATATCTCACCCCCCAAGCATACACACTCTCTCTCCATATCTATTTATATATCTATTGTTACATTATCACTTTGCACTCAATATTTTTATTTCATCATTTTTCATCATTCAAGTTACCAATAGTCTCTCTCATCTCAAAAACTAAGGTAACTAAGAAAACTTAAAATTAAATTGACCAAAATAATCTTAGACATATTTAGGATATTTAAAATAATCAAAATAATTTGATGTTCAACAAATTTGTATGACTGCATACAACTAAAACCAGCCTAGATCTATCTTAACTCCAAATCTATCAAGCACCAATAGGGATCAAATCTATCTAGGTGAAAACCTTTCCTCAAGTTTTGCGTTCAAAAAACAGGTTTACACCTCGAGAGATTTGATCCCTCTCGGTGCTTGATAGATCCAGAGTTAATATGGATCTAGGATAGTACTTTAAGTATGTGATCCATTATTTAAATCATGGAGTTGCCTTTTTATTTTGTTGATACCAAGGGTTCTAATTCATTTGTGTTATTTAGGAATTACCTCATATAAGTCTAAGTGTTACACAACACTTTCCCTTCAAGTATCTATGACTTGTTGAGGGGAACATCGACACAACAATGAATACAATCGTTAAATCTAGAGTTACCCTTTTTGCGAGACTAATGGTGAATCAGGATTAAGGTGTGTACCTTAATGTGTTCCCCTTAGTTAAACTTCATGAGTGACCAAAATTGTGGTCCAACTCTTACCATATTGTGCAAATTCAAGGTGAAAGTGCCCTACAATTTCCAACATAAGATATAGTTGGATTTCTAGTGGGTGGATTCAGGGACGTCATTCCACCCCTTTAAGATAATCCAAGTCGCCTTTTTACATCTGAATTACACATATGTATTTCATTTGGAAAGAATGTGCCCTATGCCTGAATCCACTATACATGTCATCAATGTTTTATAAACATATCTATCATTAATAATTTAAATTCAAAAAACAACTTTACATAATAATAAAACCAAGGTCTTTCTCAGTCATGCACCCATGTTCCATCATTCCCCCTGACACATTTATAAAATCATCACTAACATCTAGTCATGAATAATTAAATATTATAATATAGATTTATCACAACTTCTTCAATATTAATAATATCACATTCAATATCAAACCCATCAGTGTAATCTATCGTCGATACTCAATAATAAGCCTATCATGAATCATCATCACATGGAGTAAATTTCTGTATCATTAGTAACTAATGTCCTTAAACAATAATGTAA
This sequence comes from Pinus taeda, assembly GCA_000404065.3. Taxonomy (NCBI): domain Eukaryota; kingdom Viridiplantae; phylum Streptophyta; class Pinopsida; order Pinales; family Pinaceae; genus Pinus; species Pinus taeda. The sequence continues at coordinate 22,100 of APFE031601433.1, read as the reverse complement.
CAGTCATAATATTGTCTCAAGTTAAAAATAACACTGAAATTCCTTTTTAAAAATCAAAGTAGAATGGGGCACTATACTAGTCCAGACCGAAACTGTTAACACCACCACATGTGACCATGGTCAACTCCTACATCCTTATCTTCTTTGAATGAATTTGACATATATTCTTGTATCTTTAAATTTCGTTCGTATCCCATTTAACCATCAATAGATTGGTTTGAAAAAGACATAGTTTATCCATGTCACTTCATGTTGTCAAAATTATCCCTCGCTTTATGGTCTTTGAGCATTGGTCACTATTATAAATCCCATGTATCATGAAGGAGGGTTTTAACTTTCAACAAGAAATAAATGGTCCGATTTCAAGTTACAACAAGACTGAAGGAAAATATGAGACACCTAAACAAGTTACTATTCAATTAATGTAAAAATGAAAGGAGGTAGTCCGTTGAGAACATAACAATGTTTGACTAATATTAAACAAGATAATAGTCAATTGATGTAGACAACAAAGTAGGAAATCCGTTGAGAGCAAGGAGTCATTTGATTGAGACCAAATAAATATAATGTATGGAAAATAAAAAGGAATTAGATATGATAAAACGATATAAGATTAAAGAGCATAGAATGGCAATGGATTCCTCATGATGGAATATGGTAGAGGCAAGGTTGAAAAATGAATCAAAAGAGAATAAATAAATTAACCAAAAAGATGTAAACAAAAATCAACAACTCAAATTTTTAGGTGAGAAGTATGGTATCTATGTATGCACTCAAATAAAAAAAGTCTGTATGGAATAAAAGAAAATATTCTATCAATGAAAAAAGGAAGATAAGGAGGGAAAAATTAGTATGCTTAAATCCATCGGGAAAAGTGAATGACATGAAAATGTTGCAAAAAATGATATATATATGGGAAGTTTCTAGCCATGAATAATAAGAGTTTGATAGAAGCTTAAGCGAAGGTCAACAACATGTGCATGAAGAAACCAAAAAAACAATGGACAATTATACATTGATATGCTAAAGACACCAGTGGAGAAGTATGAAGATGCATCCATGATCATACCATAATGCTCCAAAGGGAGTTTGAATGGAAAAGTAGGAAGACAAAGTTTATCAAAATGGAGACAATTATAAGATAAAATCAGACCAAATAGTTTGGAAGAAGAAGGATTGAAATCAATATGAAAAGGGGTAGGATGGGCATATTGACGAGGACAACCCTTTGTGACTATGAACAAAAATAGAAAAATTAGATCAAAATATCATATAAGATTCAAGTATGCACATGTAGAAGCATTCAACTAGCCCTATGGAGGTATTGGGCTTATTAATCTTCAACATAAATCCAATGAATAAGGTCTTAGAAATATTTGACCTTGGGGATTTTGAGAGCCAATTTCTAAGGAAGATAAATAATGAATTTTTATGGTAGGTTGAAAAAAACAAAGAAAGGAAATTATTGTTATTAAAGTAATATTATTCATGGAAAATAAGGTAAAGATCAGGGGTAAACCACATAATGTGACTAATTTTTATGCAAAATCATGCATATTGGAAATGAAAATGGTGGTAATGAAACTTGCGATAAGCCTATAATGCACATAGGAACAACCAACTATAAGGTTTCCATAGCTATCATGACACCATGATTGAAATAACCCAAAAGACAATTCAAGTTAAGGAGTATTAGGAATTATAGACTAAAGTGAACTAGAAGGAAAGAAAAATAAGAGAGTTGGAAAGGACACTTACAAAATTATGGGATAAACTAGGGCTATATTATTGATTGTGTAGATCCATAATTTAATTTCCTAGAAATAATAAATTTTATAGATGGTGGAGCCAAACATTAGATAATCTACTGATTTGTAGTCAACTGTGAGAACCACCAAAAAAATATCAAGAAATTATATGAAAATGGCTTATGTAAGCATGAGAGAAATATTTCTTAGATAAATGAATGTGGGTATCAAAGAATAACTACAAGGATAAGGCTTTGAATGTTATATCTTAAGCACAACCATAGGATCTAAGAGTGAAAAAATACCAGGCTAGCTAATGAAAAATATAACGCCCCTCCCACATTTACCCACCTTCATAAGATCTTCAGGGTAAACATGAGCTGAGTGTCGAGATGAGTGTCACTATGATATGACCTGACCTCCAAGTTCTAGTTATGGAAGTGGGACCTACAAACTAGAAGTAAAATGACATCTCTTAGAGATTACAGATCACTCATGATCCTATTAACCACCCTAGGTGATCATTCCCTAAGCTGGAACTCTTTTTCACTAAATTAACACCCCAACCACATCCTTCGTACACTGTGCATGCAATTATGAGGCTCCAACTGCACCCATAAGGCTACTTTCATGCAGTTATGATCCAATTACCTTTTTTCTATGCATGTGGTCATGTGATATATGCCACTTTTCAGGATAGCCTCTAGAATACTGCCCAAAACTACCTATAACTTTCCATAATCATAACAATGATGATAAAAATTCTAAACAATTAAAACTTGAGCAAGACCTTGATGGTAATATGCCTAGAACATGATAGGCATTTTGTTAAACATACAGGAAACATGAATGCTACAGGTCCTGAATGCATATCTGATCATAAAATTTTGAACTTCATCTGAAAATCACCAAAAGGGCCCAATTCCCTCTCAAGCTATCTACAACAACACTTGTTAGCCCATGAATTCACCAACCATCCAGTAACTTATCAAATCTTGAATTAGAACCATAGTTAGAGCACATAATATAACGAGGCATATAACCAACATATAACCATAATAGAAACTATGAAAAGTCAACATAATATCACCGTAATAACCAATACAAGTGATCATAGACCACATTAGGAAAATAAATCATATTAACATATGAAAATGCCAACCAAGTCAAGGACTTCCATATACCACCCAACCATATATTGGGTAGAACCAAATATCTCTTTCAACAAATCACCCCCATGCCATATTCCAAGTATGAATGTGGGATAATAATGGTTAAAACATAATATAACCAACCAAGGATTCCAAATGTCAAACCAACTCAACTAACAAGCACAACGACCTCACCTATACAGTCCAGAAATCACTAATATCAACCAAATCGGTCTCTATCCAAGCTTTCCAGGGCTCCAGGAACTAATAACTCAACCCATAGCCTCTAGGGAACCCAAGTTGTTTCAAGGATCCAAAGCGTTTGCACCAAACCACAAGATTTAGGGAATAGAAAATCAACCTACAACATCCAGGGAATCCAATTTGTTTCAGGGCTCTAGAGAATTTGCTCCAACACACAACCATAAAAAACCTGAAAACCAATAAAAAAAAAAACAAATGGGGAATCCATTGCACCATCGCTATCTAGGAAATGGTAAGGCAAGAAGAAATTCATTGTCACTCCAAAAAAAACTCCATTCCAATGAAAAAACAAAACCAAGGAACCACATGCATATACCATGCATCCAAAAACCAGCAAGGAGATCACACATGCAACCTGTTACCTGCAAAGTAATCTGTTGGAGCTGCTGATCCAACTGTCTCTTTCTGCTTCCTTTCTTTCCTTTTCTTTCTTTCTCCATTCCAACTAAATTTTGGAATGCTCCAAGCATGCTCCAAGAATGTTCTAAGTGTGAAAGAGTACGAGAGAATGAACAAGAGCTAAACCCAAAACCGTCGAAGGGTTAGAACTAAAAAAGGTTGTGAAAAAGTTAGCAACTAATTCTCTGGTGTCTTTTTGTTATTGATATCTCTTTTTTCTTCATTTTTCTTCATTTTACGTCTAATTTCCCTTGCATGCAAATTTTTATCTCTTCACCTTCCTTTTCTCCTATTTTGCTTAATTAAATACCAATTATTTCTTCTTTTCCTTTGCCAATTTCCATAGCTATTAATAAACCACGTGATGTCCACTATAATATTTATCAAACATTCATCTTAGAATACGTGTCCCATGACCTTGGCCTTATTTTATTTACATAGAAAATCAACCGAGGGTTGTTACAAACTCCTCCCCCTTGGGTAACACCATCCACTGTGTTTAATGACACTTATAACCAGTAAAACATGCTGCCCATAGAGCTTTATAACACATCTCAATGCAAAATTTACATCATATCGAACTACTAAAATCATGAACACCATATTACTTATTGGAGCATTATAAACATAAAGCAATGCAATATTTACAATACACATATGCATATATAAATATATAACCAAAACACATATACCAAACACATCTATTAACCCAACAAATAAGGAAGGATACAAATCCCACATATGATCAACCATCTACCATGTAGCTTCATTGGGCCCAAAGTGCTTCCACTGCACTTCAACTTGATTGATTTATTGGTTCTGGAGCATGAGCTATTTCCACTGCAAAATGCACTGAGGTTATGGTTGGAACTCTCCCTCTAGTTCCACCTACAATACAAACCAATCAATCACATTATCAACATCCTGGACATACCTCTTAAGTAATGAAACATGGAAACATTGTGGACTTTCATTGTTGGCGACAATGTAAGTATGTAGGCCACTAGTCCAATCCTCTCAAGGATATCAAAAGGCCCACAATACCAAGGTCCCAACTTGGCAAATCACCCAACCCTCAAGGAGCTCCTCTTGGGCTTGATGTGCAAGTACACATGTTCTCAAAAATAAAACTCCTTGAATGCTCTATGTTGATCTGCATAAATCTTCTACATGTCTTGTGTTACCTTCAAATTCCTCTTAATAACCTACATCTCCTACTCCATCTCAGTAAACATATCTGGTCCAATCAACGCCTTGTTCATTGGATGACTCAAACTGATAGGAGTATTGCAACTCCACCCATAAAGATCCTCAAATGGACACATCCTCAAGGATTTATAATACACATTTTTATATGCAAACTCCACTAGTGGAAGATACTCCTCCCATTTCCTTTGTTGTTGCATGACATACATCCTCAACATATCCTCAAGAATCTCACTAAGCTTCTCTGATTTTCCATCTATTTGTGGATGAGAAATTGTGTTGAAAGCTAACTCTATCCCCAAGCCTACAAACAACTCCTTCCAAAACTTAGAAGTGAACTTGGCATCTCTATTTGATATAATCTTATTTAGAACACCATGGAATCTCACTATCTCCTTGATGAAGATTTGAGCAACCTCACAAGATAAATTTGTGGACTTCACTGCAATGAGGTGAGCTACCTTGCTCAACCTATCAACCATAACCATGATGGAAACCTATAATGAAGTCCATGGAAATGACCTCCCATTTCCATTCTGTAACTAGAATAGGCTGCAATAGACTAGCTTGATTCTTACACTCTGCTTTCACTTGCTGATAGTCCAAACATCTTGCAACAAACTCAACCACCTCTTTCTTCAATTTCTTCTAATGATAGAACTTCTTGACTATTTTCAAAGTATTATGATATCCCGGGTGGCCTGAATATGGCTTGACATGAAACTCCCTCAAGATAATATTCTTGAGCTCACTATTATTTGGCACATAAATCTTGTTCCTGAATCTGACCAAGCCATCTGTTGTGAGGTTATACTCCTAATATTTATCACCATGTTGTTGTAATATCTACTTCAGTTGTTGATACCTCTCATCATGATGTCCTATATGCAAGATCCACTCCTATAAATCTATCCCATAAGAGCTCACAACTGAGATGTGATTCACTTGCACTCTCCCACTGAGAGTATCTGCAATCATGTTCTCCTTGCTAAACTCAAAACTCAAAAATGTCAAAAGGATAGAACTGAAAAAAGACATGGAAAAGATGAAAAATTGATTATATAATACCCTTTTATTGTTGATGTCTCATTTTTCCTCATTTTTCTTCATTTTCCCTCTAATTTCCCTTACATGCAAATTTGTGTCTCCTCACTTTCATTTTCTCCTAATTTCCTTTATTTCCTTAATTAAATACCAATTACTACTTCTTTGGCTTTGCCAATTTCCATGGCCATTAATAAACCACAAGTGATGACCACTATAATGTTTACTCACCATTCAACTTGGAATATGTGTCCCATAACCTTGGTCTTATTTTATTTACATGAAAAATCAACCAAGGTTTGTTACACAAAACATGAGAGAAGAGAGCATAAAACTATCAAGCTAGGAAGGTAACTCCCAATTTTTTTTATCTGAATTGGATCATTATATTTTTTTTCATCCATCTCAATGCGTTTGGAGTGGAAAAAGTGGAAGAATCAGATCACGAGACTGTTTTTAGTAGCAAGACCCAGTTTGGCGAAACGGGGTCTGAAACCTTCTAGGAGAATTTTGAGGTATCAAATGACAATTTTTGGGGGTAAAAATTTACTACTTCAACAATGTACCTTATCATTCTATTCTACACATGGAGAACTTTCCAATGGCTTAAGAAACACGTCAATTAGAGTCTGTATGCAAAAGTTATGCCCCTCAGAAGTTGACCTTCCTGTTTTCACACCAATAGTTTGAGAGGATGCTGTGTCAACCCCCATTATTCATGGAAAAGGGGCTAGGCACATGTTTGTGATGTAAAATACTCTAGAAGGGTCTATTTTCTAAATATAGTTAATAGTTTATGTAGTCAAACATAACCACTAGTAGGTTATCGAGTTGTATTATAACTGGGCCACTAGGAGGAAGAGGCACTCCATTTCTTTCGAGAGCATTTTGTTCCATAACTCAGCAAAGATATCCAGGAGAGATAGGAGGTAGAGCATATAGAAAGGATCTGTGGACTATAGCAGCCCATGGGCCACAAACACTACTTCTTTTTACTTGCAATCATATTTCCAGACAGAGAAAGAGAGCGAAGCGGCCTCATCTTCCAGATGGGTTTTCTCTTGAAAGGGTTTCCTAGAGAGAATACCTTGTGTATTGTTTGTGTGTGTGATTATTTTTTCATTCTCTACTTTTATACATAATTTCTATTCACATGGATGCACTAATTACAATTAAAACCACATATCTTAAAGTTTAATAAACTGTAATACTTTAGAATTTTCAAAGTTTTAATATAATATTATTAGATATGCTGTGACGAACTATCGAATGGAATATTTATGGCATTTTATGGATCATTTGGTATTAGAGTGGGTTTCTTTGAGTATTTTGTGGAGATTTCAAGGATCTAGATCGGTGGGCCCAAAAATTGTAAAACCCTAATCATGGGCGACAAATCTGTAAACGGACCTCGTGACCCTGTAGAGGTGATGTTTTCGTGGCATGAACAACAAGTCACAGTTATAAATCGTAATGTAAACCTCCTCATGGCGGCCCTAAGAAATAAGCTATGGATATTTGGAGAAGATGAGGGTTCAAATGTAGAGGGCAAATCCAAAGGGTGATTAGGAGATCAGGAAGACACAGAGAACAAACCGAAGAAAGAACTTAGAAAAGATCAACCTAGTTTGAGTGATGTGAATCAATCCCTGTTCAAAATGGAAGAAAAATTCGATATCAAATCGTACCATGGCGAGATCAATGCTTTGAGCTGACCCACTCGTTGTAGCAACTGGAATTTTATTTCAGTGTCCATCAGATCGAGGAAGGGAAAAAGATCTCATTTGTGCGACTAAAATTAGAGGGCCATGCACTAACTTGGTTGGAGAGCCACATGAAAACCTTGAAGTTGGAGGGAGAACCTTCAGTGACTAAGTTGGAGGATTTCAAAACCCTCATTGTTGGGTTGTGTTATATTTTTCCCACGACTAGCCCACGTAGTTAACCAGGGGTTAGAGGGGGGGCGGAGCCCCTTTTCATTGCACCGATTGTGTAGCAGGGGGAGTCGCAGGGGGTTTGAGGTGTACCCGTAACCCCACTTTACGGGGTCTAGACCCACCTATGGTTTTGTACATGTTTTTGGACGCGATGGTTTTTGGTCCATGGTATTGGACGCGATGGTTTTCGGTTCATGGTTTTGGATGCTTCGGCATGTATAAATATTTATTATAACATTGAAAGGAACATAATGAAAAATCAAGTTGGTAGTCTTGATTTTGGGATCCAGGGGAAAATCTCTTTGTATATGTGTTTTATGTGTTATGCTCTCACATTGATTATTTTCTGTGTTTTAGAATTCGTATGTAGGTAATTTTTGTACGAGGTTAAAACCTACATTTGGTATCAGAGTTGTTTTGGCTTCAAGGGGGTGCCTTTGTCGCTGAGGGTTTTTGCTTGGGCCTATGGTAGACCTTGTTCAGTGGGAGATATGCGAGATCGATTCTGGTGATGAAAGAAGATGGCGAGCAGTGGAAAGATAGAGATCGAGAAATTTAATGGTCAGAGTTTTGATTTGTGGAAACTCAAGATGGAGGATCTGTTGGTGGATAAAGATTAGTGGATCTTGGTAGATCCGGGTACTAAACCAACAAGAGTGTCCGATGAAGAATGGAAGAAGTTGGATCGGAAGGCAGAGAGCTCAATACGATTGTGTGTCTCAGATTCAATATTGCTGAATGTATCAAGGGAAGCTATGACGAAGGCTTTGTGGGACAAGTTAGGACTTTGTACCAATCTAAGTCTTTGGTGAATAAACTGTTCTTGCGGAAAAAGCTGTATAACTTGAGGATGAAAGATGGAGACTTAGTGACAGGGAATCTAAACACATTTAATACTGTGGTAAGTCAGTTAGCATCTGTTGATATTAAATTTCAGATGAAGATAAGTGCATCAGTTTGTTGTGTTCTCTACCAAATTCATGGGGTAGTCTAGTTATTGCAATAGGTAGCAATGCAATTGCCTTGCATTTTGATGAAATAGTCTCAACCTTGCTGACGGAGGAGATGAGACGGAAAAATATGGAGAGCTAGAATGGTGATGCCTTGTCTATATGAGGACGGTCCTAGAACAGAAACAAAAATAAGTCATCGAGTGGGAGATCTAAATCTAGAGGGAGATCTAAATCTCCAGGAAAACCTGTAAAGGTAAGGTGGTGTGCTGGAAATGTGGAAAGGAAGGGCACTACAAAAGGGACTGTAAATCTAAAGCTCCTGATAAAGGAAAGGGATCTGATGATGCTCCTTATACAGAGGCAAAAACCACCTCAGATGAAGGTGGGGATGTGTACGTGGCTTCTTCAAGTACACATGTAGATCATGAGGCATGGTTGATTGACTTAGGTGTATCCTTTCACTTCAATTCGCATAGAGAGTGGCTCTGTGAGTATGAGAAATACGATGGTGGTGATGTCTTCTTAGGGGATGATAGGAAGGCTAGAATCATTGGTCATGGAAAAGTAAAGTTGAAGTTGCAAG